>JACXSJ010003608.1:0-21593 GCA_014851325.1 Pentalonia nigronervosa | reverse complement strand
ACGATTGTACTACCGCGGTACGCGCCACGCCCGTTATTTTATACTAATTATTATAGTCGCGAGCGCTTTATTCTTTTTTCGGTCTGTCGCACCGAATGCTGCTCGCGCCGTGTGCGGTCATCAATCACCGCAGCAGACGTCGGAGCCCAAGTCACACACGCACACACACACACACAAGCCACAAAAGCTACACGATAATCCTTTGCGCTGCACAAACGACACCTGCTGCACACACACACACACACACACACACACACTACGTACCTATGTGTGCGATACAGGGTGGTCGTTTCATCGCGAACCACGAGACATGCAATCGGTTATGCGGGGAATTTTGTTTAAGCCATTTAAACTGGTACGGTTCGAACGTAAAACGACCGATAACTGCGGCGTTTTACGCGTTTCCGTGTCGTGTGCAGATTATTGTCAGCGCGTTTGTGTTTAAAATTGAAAATTATTATCACTCGAGAAGATTTCTGACGAGACACGCGGTTTGGTTCACGACGAAAAATAATCATCCTGTGTACAGATGGGCGCACGTGAAATAATAATAATAATAATAATATGTTTAATGTTCACGCGGGTCCGTTAATCACGCGAGATCCGTTTTCCGGTCGACGAGCCGCTTGCGCAGACGACTTATTATTATTATCATTCGTATTGTCATTATACGCGTACGCATGATATTTCACATCGCTACAATGTATAATATATTATTGTAAATTATAATATATCGTTTTTCCGCCCGTAGACATTGCAGTGCTGTCGTAGACGCGATAACGTGTCGCTAGCGTCTCCGAGATTAAAAATCAAATATTTACAATGAGCGGCGGTAATCGTGTCTTCGTAAGACAATAAAATATAATTGTATCGTGTATTCTTGTACATATTGGGGAAGGTTTTTCGGCGTAACCGTCGCGAAAACTTCAATTATTGTAGACCGTGTTAGAGTACTACGCGTTATCACGACAAAAATATCGTTATTATGAATCGTTCGATTAAGCATGAATTGAAAAACTAATATAGTAATGGTTGCAGGGGAAATGAAAACTCGATTCCGTGGTAATAGCAGGCGATAACAAATATTATTATCATATAATGCAATAGGCAGTTATAAATTATGTGATTTAAAAAATATTGTGTTATGCATCACATTGTTACTACCTATCTGATAAATCGGGGTCGAATTCACAATCATAATATTGATTATTTTATAGTTAGCTAATAAACAAAGGCAATTGTACAATGGCACGATATCCGAAGCTATATCGTCCGGGAAGTCAGTATTTTTGAGAAAAAAACAAAGCCTTTTGGTGATATATAATAAATAATATAATTCAAGACGACACGACAGTAATATAGTGCATACATAATGTCGTAATATACGTGACGATTGTGACTTTTAGATTCCTATATGCACACAAAAACGCTTCAAATGGGGTGAATGAGTGATTGACGTACACTGTTGAGCTGCAACTGGATAGAAACAATAATAATAATGTGTTTACGAAGATGAGGGAGGTTACGGACAGAACGAATTGTCTGGGGCTGTACTCACGCCCCTGCAGTGATGTACTAAATAATATATATATATATTATGTATATATATTATACATATACATATTATGGCTGGTACACCACACATATGTTTACTAACCGTTTACGGTATTGCAACGTTGAAAAAACTGACTCGTTAGAAGTGACAAACGATCGAAAAAGTAAAAACGACTGATGAGTGGAGCTCACACACAAAAAAAAAGTTCAATTTTGAAAAAAAAACCATGGAGGGAAATCCACCCCCCCTCCCCCGCCCAAAATGGAACTGTGGACTTGTATTAATAGGAACATAATATATTACACATGCCTATAAGTGTGATCCATTGTTTTGGTATTATTATTAATTCTTATTTTTCTATTAAACGGAATTAAGACGTGTATTATATGATTAGGTACACATTTCTAAAGATTTGTATACGGGCAACACAGATAATATTGTAATGACACAAATTGAATTTCTAAAACCACTTTTTTCATTCCATCGCTTGATATCGACTGAATATCTTCATTTCGTCGAAGCATTCAATAAATCTTTGAAGAACTTTTTCATGACTACAAACTAGCGAACACTATAAGATATAACATTTTTAGAACATTTTAAGATATTATACTAATTAAATGAGGCTATATGTACATCATAATATATATGATGGCCTAGCTACCTTTAGTATTATTTTATTCTATCCGGCGCATTTAATAATATTTTAAAAATTACCATTTTATCTGGTTTATTAAAAAAAAAAAAAAAAAAAAAAAATGATGCGTTGCCATTAGTATTGTGAACACTCGAAATTAGGTAATAAAAGCCTAAATATTTCTGAATATTTGACATTCATCTATGGAAAGCCACCAGTATAATATACCGTCGCACTTTTTCGTATCATTATATTATTTTACTTTGCAATATTTTGTTTGACATGACATTTGCAGTAAATTACATCAGTTTACGGCAAGTTCCTGAAGAGCGGGCACGTGTTTCCATCGCCACTTCTTCGATCACCGTGGATTTAAACTTAAGTTCTAATTAATATTATATAAATACATTACTAATAAAATATGTTGCCCGAAAACTTATTTCGTGTGTCACACATTTTATTCAGCGCCCATAGCAGCATTCCATCTAAAATATAACTTTATAACTTTGAATTTTAGTAATATTGTAGGACAGAACAACGTGCAGTGAGTTTTTGGTAATATTAATAAAACATTTACTGATGTTGGTCGTTGTATTGGACGAGACGTTGTATTGCGCCATAACGTCTTCAACTTTTAGATGGTCAGTCTCTTATAGAATATAGTTGAAGTCGTCTCAACATCCAACCTCGCCACCACGGCCGATCAGCTAGCTTGGCCATTCCGTGTAGCGGTTTGACGTGTTCGGCTGGTCACTTCTTCCCCCGGATTAGTAACACGTACCCCTGGGCAAACTGTTCATCTCCCCATCCGTCACCACTCACGCCGACACAGGTACAATAGGAAAAGAAGCGTCAAACAGTCATCAACCAGAAATCGCGCCATTTCGGTCAACAGATGAACCTACTCTGTAGGTGAGAGCCAGATGTAGGAACGTCCCGTATGAGAACTGAGAAGTCGGGTGCCTTTGAACAAGAGATGACGACTGTCACCGATGTGCTTCCTCCGCCTGTTCCCACTTTGCCCTCACGGCCTGTGTTCGCCAAATATGTGTGGCTTGTTGCCGTTATGCCTCCGTGGTCTGTGGCCGCATCGTCCTCGCAGTCTGCTTCAACTACGTATCTTGGACCCTTTTTGACCAAGGACGGAGCGCAGCAAGAACATGGTCGTGTGTACTCGGACGATAAAAGCCATTGTTGAAGCCAGAGAAAGACACTTGCGGACATCGTTTTCGACAGATCGAACCGTGTCTTATCGCGCTCCGCTCAGAATCTAAAAAAAAAGGAAATCATTTAAATTATTGTGATCTTGCCGTTGATTTTATATTATGCATATTTCTCGCTGTAGAGAAATTCGGAAACAATGCCCATGAAGTATTTATTAATTTCTATACGTCCAATCCATAACGATTCTGGTTTAAAAATGTTGAGTTTCTCTTACTGATCCGAACAATTATTATTATCACAAAATAATGTTCAAGCGCATTCATATTGTAAGATTTGAAAATCTATACAATATAGATATATATATTTGTTAATGGCTATTTAAATATTAAATTCAAAATTTATAATCATAATTATTCATTTGATAGCTTGTATAATAAATTATGATTGGTTCGAAATATAAATTGTTCGTTTTCCTTCTTAAACTCAGTAAGTACATAGTATATTTACATAATAATTTAATGAAAATATTTATACAATATTGTTTTACTATCATAGTAAAACTCAAATTAATTGAAATTATCAAAATTTCAGTGTACTTTTTAATATAGTTGTATAGTACTTAGTAACTGATATGGTATATGTTTATCAATCTCTTAAGACATTTTAAATTACTAAAACAATAATTATTACTGCCAGTTAAAGCCTAACATCGTCATATCTTCTTAAAAACCTACATCAAACTATTATATCAATTAATACATTGCAAGAAACACAATAAATTAAATTGTCTGGTCTAGCTCGTTTTTCATTTTTATTTTTTTTAACTAATCATAATAAATAATAATTAATAGCCGTCTATTTAGTCGTTTATTAATATAACAGTCTATTTTATATGCAGAACCTCATTTAATTCCTTAAGTTTTAATCAAACTGTCAAAATAAATGTTTAAAAACATGTTTTTTATGCCTTCGACGTCAATATATAGCGTGTATATATATATATATATATATATATATATATGAAAAATAATAATCTCCGATTCACGTTTCAACCGAAATTTTGAATTTTCAATAATTCAAAACAAACTCGTTAAAAATAATATGTCAAATGAAAAAACAATGACGATTTTTTTTCATACTATAACTGTAATAAAAAAAATAACAATTAATGATTTATTTTTTTTTTTTAATCAAAAGTGACAAAAAACTCCACGAGCTTTTGTTTTAATTAAAAAGATATTGTATTTTATTTAAATAAAAATATATACAAATTATTGAAATTTTATGCCGTTTTATTTATTTTATAAATATAATACTATTTGTACTGTATGACCTATATTTTACATTATTACATACTCTACAATATGTCAATCAATATGATTGACGAATACCTACCTATTATTTTCTATTGACATAATATGTATACAGAATTTATTTTATTGACATATTTCAATATTTCATAAAATATACCAAAATGCCATAATTGTATCATAAAATTTACCGCAAAATACGATATACGTTAATACTTTTCGTACGTTTTGTCGATTAATTATTCATTTTAGTCTCACCCCCATGACTTACTATTAAAATGTATAACAAAATCTTCATCTATTTGGACTCGTTTCGAGTGTCAGTATAATATAATATTATTATAATTTAAAATAATAATTTTATTCACAGTTTTATGTGTAATACCGATTTTGGGTATGTATTTCTGGCGCATAGGAGGACCATACATTTCGTCATTCTCTATTTCGTCCTACGAAGCTTCAAGTAATTCGATATCCAGAGAGCTGTTACAGGCATATGGTGCGGGCGGCACTCGGACCACTGCGAACGGCACACATGCCGACCACCTGCGATTCGGAAGAAGAAGAAAAAACGTTTTAAAAAAATGGAACCACTTAAGGCCTATGACGGCAGCGGCGGCGGGCAAGACTAACCAGAAGCAAAATATAACGATGTATAACGTAATAACTATTATAGTGTATATAATAAACGACTATAATATATAATAGAAATGCTGCGCTTTAGTGCTATCCCTTGGTAAACGGTTCGTATATATATAATATTAAAAATTACATATTATCTTAAAAAGCGTATAATAATAGTATTTTCACATCCGAGTACCACACTCGACCGAAGACGAAACAAAAGTATACTATGCCTAATTCTTATTCTCTCTGAGAGCACCTTTATATTATTATATTATATACACTAAGCTCTCTTAACGACATCGGGCCCTCGAACCATCCCCGAAATGATCAGATTACGGCACTCGTTGGAGCCGTTTATTTTTATACAATTTTCTTGTCTACGTAAAACAACCATCGTTCACCGCCGAGCGTCACAGACACAATCGCCTATAACTGCAGCAAATGGTTACAAAACTTGGTGGTATACGGGTATGACAAGAGGAGAGACTAACATCGTTTAAAGGGTGATTCACCGAGGCGTATGCTCGCACTCCAATTGTATTCCTAAATATTGAATTTATTTATATTCTAATTTTTGTAATTTTTAATTTATACTCATTGAAAACCATATTTTTAAACGATCAGTTTGTTTATGTTATTTAAGGAGGCTTTATGTCCTGTGGTGATACAATGACTACTTTTTTTCAAATGAGAACTTCTTTTTTGTCTGTAAATTGTTCAGGTGGTTTTTTTAATGTTAAATAATATTCTTTATCGAATTCCGAACGAATATTTTAGTCTGAGTAACTAAACTGAACATTATTTACTAAGGATAATAGTTAAATTTAAGAATAATTTTATATTTAGAGTATATGAAGTTAAGTGTTTTAAAATATTCTGAGCATAAAATATATAACAAGATAAATAGGTATGCTTAAATACACAATAAATCAAAATTTTAATAAATGCATAATTTAAGGATGTAGTTAGGTTTAATATATTTTGTAAATCACTTTGTGTGGACATTATAATATTATTGTTATAATAATATGTTCAATAATGTTTTCGGTTGTTTGCATGTATGATTGACGAAATGTTTATTTAATCTCATAATAATAATTAATACTCGATGGACGAAAACTATTTTTTCAATGATAAATATTATTTTTTTTTCCTTAGACGAATTTTTGTTTTTAATATAATTTTGAATTTTAAAATATAATATTTGTCGAGTTGAATGCATAAAATACACAGATACTTTCGATGAATCGTCTTTAACAAACAATTTGCTTAATCAACTGCATTAACCCGATAAGCGACTTTACTCTTTGACCTCTATACGAAAATGATTTAATTGAATTTACAGTTTAAAACGGCGACGGACTTGAATTATTAAGGTTAAACGATTGAGTTTAATTGACGTACACGCTAATTTATTTTTAAATATTTAACGCGGGGAAAAAATCAATTGAGCACCGCCGTAAATGGACTAATTTCATGTAGTAATTGATTGGTTAATTAATATTAAAACTCGATACAGTGGTACATCGGCGGTTATTAAATTGTTATTGAATATAACATTCGGATAGAATTTGTATGTAATAATTATAATACTCAGCTACTATGTATAAATATTACGACGACGTTACTGAATGTATATTATATAAGTAGGCCCATACATTATTAAAACGATTATTTTCAACTTAACCCGGGTAATGACGATTACCTACAATCGAGGACTTGTGTATGGATAAAAATGAAAAAAAAACTTTACTCGTAATAATATAAATATACTTTTTCGATTCTGAGCGAAACGATGAATGTAGGTATTGATCATATAATGAGTTTTTTTCCGTTAACCCTTTTTGTAGAAAAAAAAAAGTTTTGATATTTAACCTCGAGGGTGGTTTTCTTGTAAAACATTGAATCTAATGATATAGGGTGTCCAATACAGAACGTTGCTTTTAAAAATGTAGTTTAATAGTTGGGCAGATGAGAAAGAGTATAAAGAAGAAATTCCGAGTATTTTTAAAAATAAACAAAAGTTGGTCTTATAAATATTTAAAATTACATTGGTACATTTGTATTTGTACATATGAATGTCTGAAGTTTAAAATGTGTATCAATATTGTCAAAATCATGAAAATTTGGAAATATTTTGTAGTTAAGCAATATTTACATCAGGCATTATAGCTTGCCTTAACTCGTAATAGGTCATATCGTTTGCTGTATATAATATTTTCCGAATACGTTTCGATAAGTGTAAGACTTTGTGCGAATTAGTTTCGATTAGCGAGATCGTAGATTTTTATAATATATAAAATTTCGATTGTTTTGCGTGTTTGGTTTCAAGAGAGCGTACATAATAATGTATACGTCAATACACTCACAGACAAGCACGACGACTTTTGAATGTTGGATAACACGCTTTTTCGATTGCAGCAAACATCACTGATTACAATCTATTGAAGACGAGCGAAGTTTCCGAAAATTATATCCATTCAAAGCCTGATAAACGGGAAACAATTTCAAAGTTAGCCGAACAACTGGGGAGTAAGTTAATGCCACGTCGCCGCCGTCGTATCAGTCCGAATGAGTGTATTCGTGTATTTATTATAATATTGCGTATTAATAGGTAGGTACCTACCCCAAAGATGAGGACTTCTGCGACGTTTCAACCGCGCGGCTGCTGCAGCGGGCTTGTATACACGCGCACACGGCGACCGAATTTTAATTAATTTCGTCTCGGTAATTACAAAAATAAATTTAATTAAAACAAGTGTATAATGTTACAAACATATTATACAGCTTAGAAGTTCGTTACCGATCGACAGTACCTAACTATAATATACGCATTTGTGGAAAGCGTTCAACCGACACCGCTGGTTATATATTGGCACACTACTGCGGATTAAAAATGAAAAACTTCGTCAAAGTTTTGAACTTCTCACGTATAAAAATGTTACCGCAAACCACTGCTGTCGATTTTTCCCCAAACTCATAAAATTCTTAAAAGAACCGTATTCAAGGTGTCTGTTTATAAATGCCTACATATTATTATGATATACTCATACGTATACTCGAACAGTATAAATATTGATATGTTTGCAATATTGCTCGGATGACGATTTTCGTTATTATATTATTGTATTAAACGTAGGAAGTTGGGTGGGCATGAGAAACGATATCACTTCAAATCCGATCTTAAACGTACTCACCTAAAACACCATACCTGCGTACTAAAAATCCAAATAAAACATTATAAACAATACTAATTATCCTCACTTCACCGATATATAAGTATTATATTAAAAAAACAGTATCCACGGTCTTTTTTTGAGATGAAGGTCGATATTTTCATTGATTTTTTAATTTTAACTCTGAATAATATGGCATATTTTTCTTTGAAAACGAAGATATTTCTACTTATAATATATAATATATGTATAATATTATTTATTTTGACTATAATATTATATATTATAGGTAGTTTAAAACGTCTTTAGGTTATAGCTGTTTTTTTTTTTGTAATTTAAAAAAAAAAATGTTAAAGGTTTACCTACTGCGATTTAACAAATGTATACCTATAGGCAAGGAAAAAAGAGGTAAAAATATTTTAGTCAAAAAATGGTTGTGAAATATAATATGCGTATATTGTTAGAGGTTTCTTAAAAAAAAAAAATAGAATTTTCCCGATATATAGCACGTCATATAGTTTACTTTAAAAATATCCCCTCGTGTGTACATTGCGGAGCGTGTTCGAAAAGTATTTCATATATAATATTCCGTGTTTACTATACTATGCGGTGGACACGAGGAAAATGTATATAATCGCACAAAATGTATTGCTGATCGACCGGAAAAAATGTTTTAATTATAAAAAAAGAAAAGTATTTTGCATCAGACGAAGACCGTAACATATAGCATCACTCGGATTAAATTTTAATTAATTTCGAGAAAATTTTGTTCACGAATCGTATATGTAGTAAAAGGTAGACAGTACATGTACATCAGAAATTCGATTGTAGTCTATGAAGTTCAAATATTTACCGTGCAAAGTTCGACTGTTAATAAATTATCAGACATGCGTAGTAAGGAAAAAATAAAATATTAATTTTCAAAAAAAATATATAATAACTACGTCCCCATATGTTATTATAATAATAATAATTCCTTACATAATTATTTTGTTACTCATACCTATATAACATATACCAGCTATTTTAATTATAGACGTATAACATGGCGAATCAATAGATCTACCTATTTGTACCTTTAACCATGATATCGTCTTGTATTTAAATATTTGGAATTTACCGGTGAATGTTTTTTGGTAAATTTATAAATTAATAAAAAAATTAAATGTTTGTGTGTCATTTTACTTACTCATATGACAATAAACAATTCTTGAAATTTTTCATACTGACATTAATGGTTATAATAATTTATAAATTATAATTGACATAATCATAAGTAGCGATGACGTTTGTAATAGATAAGAAAAAAATAACCATGGTTTTAAATAAGTGAATAAGTAAATATAAAATATAAATATATAATATATTCTAAAATTCAAACCATGTAAATAGGTACTGATAAAATTATTGATGACGTTTGTTAAATAAAACTTTCGCCTTTTTAAAATGTGTAAAAAGATTAAATATAGTTTGTCTGTGCCTATGTAAAGTCGTATTAGTTATAACTTAGGACTATAATAATATATTATAGTACTATATTGAAATAGTACATATTTAAATACCTAAATTATAGTTATTACGCTTATAAACAAATGCAGGGTCAATCGATTTTAACTACAGTAAAAAAAAAAAAAACCTCTCTAAAATTTTCCCAGCTCACGTCCACATGCATATAATATAACCTGCAACGACAACGCTGCCCTAAATCGAAGAATTTTCTGGTGAAACGGGTAAATTTACGTCATCAAATCGTCGATCAATTCGACTGTGCAGTGTGTATATAATACATAATATTAGGTACTATCGCGCGTTGTATAAAGTGTATGAATATTATGGTCGACTGCTTTCTGGTGCAATTTAAAATGATTTATTTCCAAACGGATGCGCTCCGCGATATGTATTTTTTTTTCCAACGGTCACAATATAATATACATCATATTATTATTATTATGTAATATAAATGTGTAAACTCAATACGAGCAGAGTAAAAAATAATTTTTTCCGGGACTCGTTACGTTATTAAAATTCAAGTTAAACCGGTGAAAAGGCACCGCACCGTTGGTATATCCTAGTAACCCAGTTAGTATACCTATAATACTATATACAGTATACCTATTATGCGTGGCTGTACATAATAATTATTATACTCTTGATGCAGGAAATTTGTTATGGAATTGCAAAATTAATATGATTATTATACACCAGCAAATCATAATTATTTCGAATTTATAGAAAGCGAGTTGTCTTATCTTTTTAAGATTAAACTAACATTTCTCTTCGTCACGGGTGGAATATATGGCAAACGCAATGTCATAAGTTTATAGTTCAATGTTTTTTTTTTTTTTTTTTGGTTTTCGATTGCGAGTCAGATGCTGGTGATGACGTTTTTTCCAAGCATCTGCTGCAGTGGAATTTTTTAAATGATAATTCAGTAGGGGAGGTCTAGCAAACAAAACTAAAATACCAGTTATTAACGCTCAAGTAAACGTTAAAACCATATAGATAGTAGTTAACTGCAGTAGCTTAACACTATTAACTATAAGTAAATATTATAAAATCAGTCATCGCTATCGTTGTTAATTTCATTAAAATAATATAAAATTTAAAACAATTGACAAATACATTAGTACACTAAACACAGGCGGTCACTGGCTGTATGTCCTATATTATGGCGTTAATACAATTCAATAACATGAAGTGGTGATCGCTGGTAGCATTTTTCAATACGTTTTTTATTGCTGCACGTCATATTTGTCAAACTGCTAACTGCCGAGTGCAGATATTATTGTACTCCTTCAGTATAGCATTTCAAAATATGTATTTCGCTATTCAGAACTTTAAAGTGTATACATCTACATAATATATATGACGTGTAAAATTCTAGTCGCTCAATCGTCTAGTGACTCGCAATAATCACATATTATATATGGCGCTTGGCGAACCAAGACTTTTTTATTTTTAAATTTATAAATTCAGCTCTCTCGGGTTTACCGTTCATAATAACGGTAAAGTAAACGAGTTTTTCCGGTCACCAGATAGATAACGTCATGCACGTCTCACATTTATACCTATTGGCTGTTTGACTTCGATACACATACGGTAGCATATATATTACCTGTGTCATATTATTACATAGGTACGTCGGTTTAACGGACGGATTTTTGGACACACAAACGGTGCTGCAAGTATTCCGGAGAACCCGCGACGACGATAACGATCATCACGGGGTCTTATATTATATATTCTAATATTTTATTACTTGCAGGTCTCCGGACGAGGTTTTCAATCACGGCTGTAGCATGTACCCCAGCTGCATGCGTATTATGCGTCTTATAGGCAGGCAAGGATTTTGCGCGAGCGGTTCGATGATGTAATAAAAAAATAACGCGCATATTTCTCGGTGTATTTTCGTCGTCGTCGGTGGCAATAAATATGTCATGAGCACATCGTTTCGGGGAAAAATAATAATAATAAAAGGACACGAGGGCTTTTCCTCAGCGCGGAGTTTTCACCGTACGCGCGCACATCCATTGTGTTGCGTTTGTGCAGCCGTCTCGCATAACGCGCATATTATGTGTGTGTGTGTGTGTGTGTATGTGTGAGGCGAAACATCGAAAAGGGCAACGGCAGAGTTTAAATTATACCGCAAACTGCTCCAGCACGCGGTTTACCATTACCGCACCTCTATAGCCACGATAACGACGACGACGACGACGACGACAATGGATTTCTACTGACTTCCGACTTTGCAGGCCGACCCGCGAGAATGTGCAGTCTTCACGCCTTATTAAAAAATAATATATATATACATACGATATATTTAGAATAAAACGAGAAATTTTATACATTTTTTTTATTCCACTCCTTCCCCTAAAACGCCACCGCTTCTCTTCCTTTCTTTCACCTACACATATACCTATATATATATATATATATATATATATATATATATATATATATATATATATATATATATATATACATCCGCACACGGACGGCGTGCATACCGAAGGGCTGATTATTATTGCTCTCGAGTATACACTCAAATGCCGCCCGAGACGTTTTTTCATATATGATGCGCTTGTCTGTCGCCCCTTCTTTTCTACCAATCTTCACCCCCAACCCCTACAACAACCCTCGGTGCACTCGACTGCTGCAGTCCTATACACTACACACGTCGTATTTGGCAGTGCACGTGACCTTTTTTTAATTCCGATGCACGCAAAAGTCGCTTTCACACCCCTTCGCCGCAAGTTTGACGGTTTATTATAAAATACTAATCGATTCCGATAACAGACGGCTATTTGACTATTCACGCGATGTTTAGCATATTATGGGTACAATACCCATTACGGTGCAAGACTCATTCCATTTGGCATTCATAAAATATCAATATCAATGGGATGATATCAATATAGCGTTGTTTATTGTAAATCTCGAAGATGTCCGAATGCTCTCGTAGTCTTGCACGATATATTATAGAACATTATTGTTTATTTTAGTAGAAATTAATTTATATTCTAAATGCCCTTTTAAATTATATACCTTGTATGAATAAGTTTTCAATTTCGTTGACAAAAACGCATACATTTTTTTATAAATAAAGTAATTATATGTATCATTATGATAACCACACAACATTATTATTTAGTATGATAAATATATAGTGTGGTGATCAGGCACTAATGTGTGCTGCGATCGAGCATTGTCCGGCGTTGCAAGTTCCAGGATGGGTGACCACCCGGGTTCTTCGCGACGAATCCTTGCCTCATGTAGCTACATAAAAACACACTTTCAATCGTAACCCTCGCACAAACTCAATGGCCCATGATACCGAGGGTTAAAAAAAATATTGTTTTACACAAAACAGTATATATAGGCAACATTATATGAAATATATTTATAAACTTAACGTATTATATAATAATATACGAGACTCAATGATGAAAAATATGAGTCATGAATTGTGTATAATAAATTCATAAATATATTTTTAATTTGCAGTTTTGTTAATTTCGTATTACGAAAGTAAAGCTCTCGTAGTACCTATACCATAATATAATGGCGAAAGTCTTCTTTCTGCAACATGAAAGAAACTTTTTACTCTAATACTTTACGTGTACAAATAAAATATTTATACTATATACGATTCTAATCAAATTAAAAGCTTATACATTGTATATAAATACTGTGGTTTCAATAGGATACTTTCTTACGGAAATAATATAATAACTGCTCAAGAGAGAGAGAGAGAGAGAGAGAGAGAGAGAGAGAGAGAGAGAGAGAGAGAGAGAGAGAGAGAAAGAAAGACGGAAAAGCTTAACCTCTAAAAACTATTATAAAAAAATCAAACGGTCGACAAAACGACGGCGTTTATATTTGTATTGGAAACGCCAAGGACTGTTCAAATATATACCGTGCCGGGTTGGATTGTGAAAAGAACGTTTGTTTATTTCTTTTTTTTTTTGGTAAATCATTTTTTGTAGTACCATCGAAGTTAATACGACTTAAAACTCCGGTCAATCTTTAAATAATATATTGTATATGCGCGCGTGTAACACAATGTGTCAATATTGAGAATCCCACGCAATTATAATAATATAATGCTACGGGCACAAAACTCGCCATTTTTACACAAAACTTCGAGTCTCGAAAAACCACAAGCATAATAATAATATATTACACTATGGAGTAAAATGAAAATGTTATGTACGTATATACCCACGCGGTTATTATATTATATGTTATTATAAATCCTACACAGAAACTTGTAATAATAACAATAAATGAAGTCTGATGAACAGGTTATAAATTCGTAATACGAACGTAAAAGATATTGATGTAGCAATATATTTTGTTTTCAATGTAATACACGCGCACATACCGCGGAATTTTTGTCATCATAAAATATGTGTGGTTTATATTATGTATAATACAATTTTGCACCTCATTATGCCAATTTATTCGGTCGGAAAAATCTAGTACCCTCTATACGATGTAATATTAAATAATATACCAATTTAACAATTACCTACTGCGTATTGCTTTACTGAATTTATTCATTTTGAAATTGTCAGTAGTTTTTCTTTGGCTAGTACATAATATAATATTATATATGATTCTGGAAATAATAATTATGGTATTATTATTCGAGTTGTTCTGCGACCGTTGACGTTTCAAAGTGGCCTTTGCAGAGGACAAATCTCGATGGGTGAGTGTAGGAGGGGGAGATGCCTTGCACGGAATTTTATGGACTTATTCGACGACGTTTCCGGAAATTTCCAGACCCGGTGCGTGCGTGGGCGGAAGATTCGTATATAATAATAGTGGATCCGATGGAGCAGAAAGAAAGAGCAGTGGCGCGGCGGACCCTCGCCGGTTCTTCGACGCGAGTTTCGCGGGGAACAGAATGTACGAAGAGGAAGCGGTTATGAATCAAAGACCATTACGCGCACTCACACACACACACACACCCATTTATATAATATGGTCTATGAGAATGTCTGCGCACAAAGAGTCTCGACGGGGCGGGTGTAGAGTGATCGAGTGCAGAAAGACGAACAGATATAAATGACTATTTTATACGCGAGTATAATATCTATATATAATATTGTGTGTGTGGGTAATATTATTATATCCGAGAAAAAGTCGTAATGCGAATAAACTTTTACCACCAATCAATTTAATGACTTTTGCGCGGAAAAAGGTTATTTTATTTTATTTTTTAAATAATAATAATCTATACGTACTCCTACGTTGAAATTTCGAATCTCGATATTACGGGTCTCGCAAATGCAGTCGGCGATTATTATTGCATCGTTTGTGACGTCGAAGGACGCACAAGTATATTGCGTGGAGTGACACGATTTGCGCAAAACGGAACACTTCAAAGAATTTTATTTTATCCATCATGTCTGCGTGCGCTTCTGTCGAGTGTCTAAAAAACGCCGCGGGAGAGCTTGTTAACACAGCTACAACTGTATTATTATTATTATGCAGCTGCGGTGCTCCCTAGTCCTCCGCCACGTGAATCGGCACAATCTAGAAAATCAAATAAATAAATTAATGTAATGTGCACTTGATCGTAAATGTGTTATGAAATATAATTAGGGCTGGGATTTCGATGCAATATTTTCACTGTTTTTTAAAACTAGTTAGATGAAACTCATTCTATAACATACATCACGTTTCGTGAATTATGAATAAGAATTTTTTATTTTGAATTTTTTTACAATTTTTGATTTTAAGGTCATTTTGAAAAGCATTTAACACGAAAATCTGGTTTTAAATTTTATTTTAGATTTTTGTATATTATACGAGTAACTTTAAAATGCATTAACAAAGTTTTCGCCTAATTGATTATTATTAATTGTAATTTTTCAAACGGATCCATACGACCTAAAAATTGAAATTACAAATGGTGACGGAAAATTAAATAAAAATAATTTATTATTTTTCCTTATTTTTAGTTCACGCATGACTTGAAATTGTACAGTACTGCAAAACTTTTTTCTAAATTTAGTAAGATCTTAATAATAATATATTATTTAGTTCAAAACAAAAATAAGTTTTAGTAATAAATCTATTAGATAACATTATTATTAAAGTATATTTTATAGATGCATTATTTTGAATTTATTCGTCATAACAACATTTTTTAGGTCATTTTCGTCATTTCCACTAATCATAATATATAATATATATATATATATATATATTTATACAATTGTTATGACGTTTTAATTCTGTTCATCCGATGACTTGTATGATGTATAATTTATTTATTTGATCGTCGCGTCGATTATTTCTATGTGTTTGTAGTACCTGTTATCATGTCTACTGAACGGGAAAAAAATTAATTTAAAAAGTCTGTCTGAAATTAATAACGATGTAAACCGTATTATTTAAAGTAAATTAAAATTTCTCTTAGTATAAAAAATTATATAAAATTAAATTGCTGTACACAAAAGTCATACCTGTGGCATGTAAGAGTACCAATTTTCAAATGTCAATGATTCGTATACGAAGAGACAATACATTTTAATAACAAAATACATACATAAATAAAATAATTCATCTATGTTCTCGGTTAAACGTAAAAAATTAATTAGTCACAAAAGTGTATTTGTTGGAGATGGGAATTATGGCAGTTTAAATAATTATTAAAATGTTGCGATCCATCAGACAATTTTTTTTGAGAGTTTGACAGAGCCATTTTGGTTTTAAAATATCTTAATAAATAAAATCGAATCAAATTGTTTGTGGGTTAAACTGTCTTAGCAGATAGGTCTATAATATAATAATAATTGTATCCATTAATAATACTTACCTATGTATATTCAAAGTTTATAAATTTGGCGTGCGGTGATTTTATCATAAATATCGACTCCGCACGAGTCAACGATTTCTGTAGTACTAATTCCAATGACACATCATTACGCATTATTTTACTGTTTGTATTTTAAGTGTTTTAACCATTCCGATTAATTAATAATATTCCCTACACCTCGCATACAGCTATAATAAATACAATATATATAGAGAGTATCTACCGCCTTTTAGATGCTGACAGTAATAATGTTCCAGATTTTCAATTTTTTTATTGGTTCATATATTAAATTAAACAAATTACTAGATAATGAATATTAATCAAACTATAATTTATTCATTATTTTATGATAAACTATTATTGTATATTTTGTATGTGTCTCGTATATATCTTAACTGTATAATGGTACTATATTATTGAAAAACTGTAAGTACCCATATTGTGCTGTTATAAGCATATATTTTAATTTATGTTTGTAAAACAAATTGGTTTGAAAAAAAAAACTCTACAGTCGAGCATTGCCATCATTGCTTATCAATTATTATAATACGACTTACCTATATTAAATCGAAAAATGATTGTGTATGGCATCAACATCAAATACGTATTATACATTACCAAAGTATGAATTTTGAAGGCGTTTGGTTTTCTTTCTTTTGCTCTAAAACTAAGCTATGTCAGCTACAAATTCAATTTATACAACTTAGAATGGAATGCACGACATTTTATTTTGCTTTTAAAAATTTTTTCAAAATGTGTTCTAAATAAACGTATTTTAAATGTTATATTTATTTTTATATTATATAATGTGTTCAAAAGCCATGGCTGGCTCAATCGAATTTATATCGTTATGTTTGATTTATAGATATATTTTTCGATGTAATTTAGATAATATTGCATGTTTTAAAATTCTCTAGGTACCTTTTCAATCATTTCTTAACAATCTTTTCCCGTGTATTCAATTTGTCACGTACCGTATGATATATGGTAGATTAATTTATCTTGAAACGATAATAAAAATAAAAATATTCTATTGCTCTTGAAATTAGTTACTTAGAATTACAGTTTAGTTTTTCTTGTAACGCCGTATAATTCGTTATTTTTACAGATTATCACTTACAAAATACCGAAAATTATTAATTGTAGTGCTTGTCTTCGAAATTTAGTAAAATAATTTGATGAAGACATTTTTTCTTGTGATAATGCTGTACTTTTTTGCAAAGTACGTGGTGTTAAAGTTTCTTCCGAAAAAAAATATAATCTTTAAAAATAATCGCTAGAGGTAAACATATCCAGCAACTTAATCTTAGAAATTAATAAGAAAAGCCAAAATCTTAGCAGCCCCTAGACACTCAGCCGCCATCTTTTTGGAGGACAATTTATTATCGCCGCTGTAATCAAGACACTATCCTTGTTTAATTCTGTGATAATAACGTGTTTTCAGCATTCAAAATTGAAAATTCAGTGATCCTTATTCGTTTTATTCTGAGTACCAAATTTGTATTGGTTGTATTACACTATTTAATGATAGAATAATTAGCATATTCAATAAAATTATTGTATAATGATGCAATATATTTTTTTTCTCATTAGAAGTCACACTGATATGTCCTTCAAAAATATGGTGTCATTGATTTGGTTATTATCCTGCGTTTGCTGTATATTTTATAATCGGTGTTCATTCTGATTGTTCTATTTTTCGATCTCAGCTTCTAGCCACAGGTATGTCAATGAAGTCATCATTCAACAAAGAACTATGTAATGCTTTTTTGTTCGCAAATATGTTCCACTCACTAAATTAAATATTCCAATATTTCGCGATTTTCTGCATAAACATACAAAACAAATTATTTTTGACGAATTTATGCTCAAAAAAAAAAAACTATATCGATCAATGCTATACAAATACTATTATTAAAATTAAAGATTACGCCAGGAACAAAAATGTACAGGTGTCGATAGATGAGACTACTGACGTCGAGGGGCGATATGTAGTCAATGTTATAATTGGTACATTGGAAGTAAACAATACTGGGAAAATATTTTTACTCCAGAGGTGTTAGAAAAAGGTTGGCTTTCTTTTCTACTGTATCTAAATTATTTGACAGATTTTTTTTTATATTATGGCTTGAAGGCATACTTTATGACAACGTTTTACTTTTTGTGTCGGATGCAGCACCATATATGGCGAAAGCAGGAAAGCTCCGGGTATTCCTCTATGTCCAGAACTAATTATTACTCGTTGGGGCACTTGGTTAAATGCCGTTAGCTATTATTGTGAATATTTTTTACATATCAAAAATGGTATACTTCAGTAAATTGAACTCGGATGATTCACTGGCTATTAAAAACGTTAAACAATTAATCGAAATGTAATATTAACAATATTCTCTGCAGTCATTGGTTTTCGTATCACATATAAACGCCCATGCCCCAATATTATGTATGTCTATATATTCGTAAATATAATGCACTTATTATAAATTATGTTATGTACAATATTATCATAATAATATATTAGGAACATAATGCGTATGGTTTATTTTCTTTTGTAACGATGTATGTTTTGCCGAGGACATGTTTACGGTAAGTGGTAGCGACTGTGGCGGCGATCTAGACGACAACCCCCTTCCTCTCTCCCCGTCTTCTTATATATTATTATTATATGCATGCATACGCGGACTTTTATAAATATGTATGAAAAAAAAAAATAAGCCACCGTCTGCCTATTGTGTATACATTATTGTACTTATCAGTACGGTTCCAGGACATAATATTCTCCCCCGACAAAAAAAAATCTTATAAAATATTGCAAACTGTAGTCATATAAAATACGCCACCGAGTGTTGTGACATACAACCGAATGTGCGAACTACTACGTCACACGAATTAAAACGATTAGAATTTTATTTAACATTAACAAAAACACTGTCTGGGAGTAAAATTTGTTTAGCAAGAAACATCTATAATATTTACGTGAAAAATAAAAATAGGGAAAGTAATTAGTAATCGCTCTACTGTGCAGTTGTAGCAAGGAGTCATGCGCACTTTGTCATTGAATGAGCACTGTAAAGGATGACGTGTTGAATTAATTTAATTCATTTGAATTAAATGAAAAATCATTGTACACGATGAAAATTGATTCTGAGCTGAGATGGTCTTACTTTTTGGTATCAAAAGTTACCAAACAATTGTTTCAATAATAATAATAAAATTTAAAAGAAGCTTCGTTTTTTTTTTTTTTAGTTTTCCTCGATTATTTAAATAGTATTAAAATTTTCAATTTCGACCTCCCAAAAGTCTCAACCAGATTACAATTATCTAGCAGAAATCTCTATCAAAGTTAATGATTAGAGTATTTTTTTTTATTAAAAAGAGTGTTGTCAAACGTAAAAAAAATTTAAATGTAAAAATCCACATATTGTAAAACCAACTCATAATTCATCGCTACACTCAGAAAGTAAAATTACATAACTGCATACTTTGATCGTTCGCAATGACGAGTTTAAACATTATGTTATTCTAACTTCAATAAAACAATAACGAATAATTAATGTCATCGATTGATATTTGAAAAGTTGTCCATCCTAGCGCGAGCCATTTCAACAGAAAGTCGAATCCCGCTCAGAAAACATATTTTATTTAGAAAATTAACGACGCATTTATATTATATTATACGCATATTGGCACCGTGTAACGGACTCGGTTATATTATTATTTTAATAAATACATACTCGAAATAATACATAATATAATATTATTATACTACGGGATTATATTATCGTTAAACGCGCTCGCGTTCGTCCCAGCGTAATGCTAAAATATGCAAATATATACAATTAAAATAAAAATGAAAAAGAAGTAGTAGAAGACGAAAAAGGAAAAAAAATCTCGTATTTCAACATCGCTCACCGCGTAACGAATATTCGCGCATAATATATTATTATTATTATTATTATATCCAAAACGGAAAGCATTTTAATCATTCGGTACGACTATAATGTACGCGCGTATTATATTGTATTGTTTTGCCGGGCTTACAAGATCCACAACGTCTGCGGCACCGCAACAGCGGGCTCTGATTATTACCGTCCCGTGGTGTTATTAACGACGCAGAAAAAATAAATAAATTGTTCTAACGAATATTTTTTCGAACAATTAAGATTCTACTTATTCCCGAGCGCGTATTACTACAATAATAATAATTATAATAAAAACAGTGTACTCTCTACCTACTTTTATCTGGAACATTTAATATTATATAACAATAATAATAGCTGTGCACAACACGACTTCGACGGGAAAAAAAAAACTAACAAATATAAAATACGGTGCTATTTTGGCGCATCTCAGTTGTAGCAACGTATCTTTAATTTAAGTATAAAATTGCAAATTGAAAAAATTAAATAAAGGAAATAAAAAATATTTCATTTATGCTATCATTGCTATGTACACTGAGCACTCTTCATTTAAAAATAATTAAAGCCCACCCTAAAATTCGACTAAATTTCCGCTTATAGTGTGGCATAGTCGGATTTCCTATAGTTTTGGGTTCCACGAAGATCTAAAAATGTCACACTAGAACTACAATTGAACATGTCAGATATCTTCGAAATACACCCTGTAAACTATATTGTTACATTCAAGGGTTGTATTTGAATAACGATAAAAGATTTAAAAAAAAAAAAACCATTTCGTAGCGTTTTGGTGCAAAATCTGTTTCGGCGTTCTCGCGGCGGCAGCGACAATGACATTCCGACCGAAAATAAAAATATTCTAATATCACCGCTGCCGC
>JACXSJ010003607.1:0-21572 GCA_014851325.1 Pentalonia nigronervosa | reverse complement strand
GATGTAAACATAATTTCTCCAGTCTTGAAATATCAAGTATGGAGTTGGAATTTGGAGTGTAGAGTAATGGTCAATTGAGTCCCGAGTCATGAGAAATATGGAAGTGGTGTGACGATTAACAAGTCTAAACTTACCGTCTACCAGTGGTCAGTGACTCTGGTAATTGGAGTGTCACTGTGTCGGTTGTCCGACTAACTACTGCCAAGTGATATAACAAACAGCAATTACTGTTTGGTGTTTTTATCCAGTACGCCGTGTTTTAATGTTTTCGTGTGTTATTGTTGAAATAATTTAGTGCTTTTTTTTTTGTTAGATTCAATTCGTATGATATATATACAACTCTTCGTATAGACTGATGTTCCAACTACGTTCGTGCTGGTGTAATTTTGTAGAGCATATATCTGCTTTGTAGTTAGTATGATTAGAATTATGTTTTTTGTTAATCAAATTTGATAATTTATTGATTTAATTTTAGAGTACTAAAATACAAGACTAATCAATATGGAAGAAGAAAAAATTGCTTCTGATGTTTTTGATAAGCGTAAAGTCGAGGATGACAATATTAACCCTAAGCCTAATCCTAAACGAATTAAACTTGTTCGACCTGTATTTTCACCCGTTGCCAAATCTTCAATCTCTACAACTTCAGAAGTCAATAAATGTGAAATTCAAAATACAGATTTATCTAAATCAAATATACATCTAACAGAAATTCCTAAATGTACTCCTCAATCAACAGAAATAACTAAAACTTTTGTACAACAATCAGAAATACTTAAAACTGCTGTACAACAATCAGAAATACTCAAAACTGATGTAATACAAACAGAAATATCTAAATTTGGTGATTATTCTGGTTCAAAAGTTTCAACCGTTGTTGATGTTTCACAATCTACTGAAAAATCAGTTGATCGACCAGAAATAATAAAAATATCAAGCAGTCCACCAGAAACTGTTAGAAAGTCTATAGTCACACTTCAAGTTCCTGACCAACAAGTTGATAGCAGTTCGGATGCTTTAGATATAAGAAATATATTTAGTGAAGAAACAAAAAAAGAATTGGAACATTTGAAGAAAAATATTTTCAAAATTGATGATGATGGATCATCTTCAGAGAATGATAGTCAACCAAAACGGCCTCGATTAAAGCGACCAACTTTTGTTTCATCAACTGCTGAAGTTAAGGTTGAACCTACTGATTCAAAAATATTCGATAAAATAAATGAAACGTCTAGGTTGGAGTCGGTAAAATCTGTTTTTGAAGAAAATATTAACATAACTATGGAAAAACCCAGAGAAAATTCATGTGCTGAAGAAAAGATTGGTTACGTAACAGAAAATGTTACTGAGGATATAAGGTTAAAACAGCTAGGAGAAGTCAAAATTTATGTTGAAGATATCTTAAAAAGAAAACATTATGTAGCTGCAAATACTAGTAGAAACGAAGAAGAAAAATCTTTTGCACCCAAACCTGTTGTTAAACTAGTTGAAAAAAGTACTGGATTAGATAATTTGCATGATGTTGATAAATTAAAGCCTATTCAAACTAGTACTATTATACAAGAAAATACTAATGTAAAAGAAATTGCAAATTTATTATCTGAGAAAAAATCTATTGACAAAAACAATGTTAATATAATAGTGGAAGAACAAAAATTTATAAAAAATGAAAAGTTGACTGAAGAAAATGCCCTTAGTGAATGTACTTATGAAAAAGTTTCAGATTATAATGTTATGAAAGAAAGCGCAAATGACAACTATAGAGTGATTTTAGAAAGATATGTTGACAAACAATGTAACTTTAAAGCACAAGATAAAAACCTCAGTCCAATAATTGTGAAACTTGAAGATGACAAATCTATAATTGAAACCAGTTATGAATGTACTGATAAGTATAATAATAGCAAAAATGAAATTAATATTGAATGTGATATTCTTGATAAAATAAAAGATAATTTATTTGATTCACAGATAGATAATACTCAGAAAGATGATAAAGTTCCTTATTTAGAAAATAAAAATCCAAAATCTAAAAAAAACATACTTGTTGAAGATGAAAATAAGCTTACTACTATTATGTTATCAAATGATGTACCAGATAATGAAATAAAACAGAATAATGAAGAAATAGACTCTCAAATGTTTAAGTCTGATATTTTAAAAGCAGCTCTTATGTCAAAAAAATCTCTTGATTTACTTGGAAATTCATTGGAAGTTTATGATCAACCTTCTGCAAGTGAATATCCAACTGTGTTAGAAACTAAAGAAAATGAAAATTTACCAAAAATTGGACAAGACTCTATTGTTAATAAAATAGAAGCAGAAATAAAACTTGCTACTAATGATCAACCAGCTAAAATTAAAAAATCTCAAAATAAGATGCTTAGTAATGCACAAGACATTTCTAAAGAAGCATGTAGCTCTATTTGTCTTAATGAAAACACAACAGTTGGTAAACATGATGAGCCTCCAAAATGGGGTTCAGCTAAAATGAATGAAGTAGAAAAATTCTTAAATGATTCTAATGTAACTATTACTCCAATTTGCAAGTCTCAAGAATCGCCCAAACTTGGTAAAATAACATTGAAGTTACCTAAAGTGGGAAATCCTGAAATTAAATCTGAAACTACAGTTCGTCCAGATGTCAAATCTGAATTGATAAAAAAAATCACAAATAAACATATTGCTATGGGGGATAGTCCTTTAAAAAATGCTCTTTCTCAACCTTCTAAATCTTTTAGTGATTTTGCTACCATTCGACCTGCACCTAAACTCAGTGCCGAACAAATTGCCCTTTTAGAACAACAAATCTTAAATACCCCCAAAAAAAGAGGAAGACCACCAAAAGCTTTGGCTCAACAAAAGCAATTATTGTTAGAATATCAACAACAACAACAGTCAAAAGTTCAAGAAGGCATTACTGAAGATGAACCTGTTTTTCATGTTCCGTTATTTGATATGGAAGACATGAGTGGAGGAACAGGTATGTTTGAATCATTTGAAGCATCAACACCAAAACGAGGAAAGAGTATCAGAGGAAAAGGTAGTCGAGGGAAAAGAGGACGAGGAGGTCGTGGTGGACGTGGCCGCGATGGATCAGATAGTGATACAGCATCAAATAATCGACGTATTGATGATGAAGGAGAAACTTTTCATGAAGAAATGAATCAAGAAGAAGAAACCAAACAAGTTGCAATGATAGAAGCTGAGCGACTCCGAAAAGAAGAAGAACGGGAAAGAAAATTAGAAGCAAGGAAAAAAAAAATAAAACTTCGTAATGATATTTTAAAAGAAAAGAAAATGAAAAAGAAGCAAAGAGCAGAAGAAAGAAGACTGCAGTGGCATGAGAAGAAAAGGCTTATGCAAGAAGAAAAGGCTCGAGCAGCTGAGATGAAGAAATTTCTTCCGCCACCTCAAAACTTTGATGATGAAACTCGTATGAGTGCTGATTGTAATAATAGTCTGTCCCAAACAACTTCTAGAAATTTCATTTTGGGTATGTTAAAATTAAAAATATTTAAAACAATGAATATTATATTATGGTTAAATATATTTTTAGGCGAAGAAGATTTATCTATTAGTGGTACTACAAATGATAGTATTAGAATGAAGAAAGGAAGAATGGAAGTCATTGATCTTGAAAGGTAAATGTTATTATATAAAACAAATTATTTGTTTTACAAAATATTTTATTCTTTTAAAAATTGCTGATATGAATATTAAGAGTATTTTATTATGTGTATTTATAATTTATAATAGCAATAAAACATTAACTGTTGATCAAATTGCTGAATACCAATGGCCATTGGATGGTGGAGAGTTGTATATGATTCAAGAACAGATATCAAACTTTTTGGGTGTTAAATCATTCAAAAGAAAATACCCAGGATTGAAACGTCGTAATGTTGAAGCTGAAGAACGAACATTCTTGTGTGACAGTGGATTGGTCGCTGAATCATTATGTGATCTTGGTATATTTATAAAACAAAATTACCTTTTTTTAATATACATTAATTGTAATGTGTTAAATAGGTTTAACAGTTCTGTATAGTTCGGAAGTATTAGATATCATGTATACAGATTTTCCAGAAAAATATGAAGAACTGAGGGAATATATGAGACTTAAACATGCCAAAGAATTATCTAATCGACAAAGAGGTATAGTATAAAAGAAATTTCTATAATTAATAATTATTAATTTAAAAAAAAAATTTATTTTATATTAATATATATTTATTTTTATGCCTAAAGCATTAATGACAATTAGTTCGAACAATGATGGGTCAAAGTTAGATTTACGTGATAGAGCTATGGAAGCTGTAGCCAATTGGAATGCCAATTTAAATAAGTCTCGTCTAGAGTCTCGCAAATGTTCAATGGATATGCAAACATTCATTGTGCATTATCCAAAAAACAAATGTAAGAAAATGGCTGTCCCAAAACCTAAAATTGGCAGTTATCCATTGGCTTTACTACCCGGACAATTTTGTGATTACTACGCAACGTAAGAGTTAAAGTAACTAAACTAAAATTTGTTTTGAACTTCTCAAGTTACTTTGTAATTTTTAGATACTCTAGTGAAGATTTACGTTACTTGCCAATGAACACTGTTATGTATGGTCCCTTAAAATCTGTAGATAAAGATTTTCCTGTTTCATTAAGCAGTCAATCTGAATCTGAAGATAGTTCTTCTGATGACTCTAGGTAAATATTAATCATTCAATTTGTATGTTTATATTAACATAACTAAAAAATTTAATTGCATGATGAATATGTAAATAAACAAGGTTTAAGTATACTATGGTGTAGGAATAATTTCATTGGCAAAAATTTAATCAGAAAAGGGTATTTTACAAACTAACCATTTTTGCCATGAAGTGTTCATGTTTAATATTAATTAATAGTGATAGTGATGATTCAATTGATGTTGACAACAAATTAGTCAAAAATTGTTTGGAGTATGGTCCGAGTGATAAAAAAGGAGCTGAATGCAAACTATGTTTTGGTACTGCAGATAAAAACAAAATTGGATCGGCTGAACCATTAATTCATTGTTCAAAATGTTTGACAATTTGTGAGAAAAATATATACATTTAAATTTATGTTATGAAAAATGTATTTATTTTAATATTATTGATTTTAGATCATCCAACGTGTTTGGATATGACATTGGAGATGATTCCCTACATTAAGCGTTACAATTGGCAATGTAATGAATGTAAATCTTGTGCTCAGTGTAAAGAAGTGGCTGATGAAGATAAAATGTTATTCTGTGACCTTTGTGATAGAGGGTTCGTTAAAATATAATTTTAAATTGATTGTAATTTATTACTACTGTAAATTTTATTTTTTTAGATATCACATTTATTGTGTAGGACTTCGTAGAGTACCTGAAGGTCGTTGGCATTGTCAAGAATGTGCTATGTGTAGTTCGTGTGGTGTTTCTGATCCAGGACCAGGTGATTCTAAATGGTTTTACGAGGTAATAGTTAAAAATTAACTATATTTTGTTAAACCTAATATTTTATATTTTAATTTGAAATTGTGTACAAACTGAGATTTGTTTATTTATTCCGCTATGATGTATTTTTTTCAGTTTAAGAAAACTGAAAAAACTGGTTCAAAAGTCTATTGTCGTACATTGTGTGCACCATGTTCCAGGTATATTACATATTGAAAGTTATTTTGAATTATTTTGTTTATATTATTGATTACATGTACGTACATTTCATTAGTTTTCTTGTGAAAATAATACTTTTAAATTATTAACACATTTTACATTTTAATACAAATAAAATACATTTTAACATATTGGGACATTCTGGTTTGTTTCTGGCCAGGTCATGGAAAAAAGGCCATTTTTGTCCTAATTGCATGCGTTGCTATCCTATCAAAAACGTCGAGCGCATGACACAGTGTAACAGTTGTGATAGATACTTACATTCAGGTATATAACAAAAGCTTATTGTTGTGATTACTTTTTATCATAACACCAATATATGATAATTTTAACACATTGTTGACCTGTGTGAAATTTAAAAACTATTATATAATATAATAAGAAATACATTTTAACTACATAATTTAAAATAATAATAGCTTAAAACTTTTTTAATATTGACATAAAGTTATTAAAAATATATTTTATATATAATATTGATAATTGAAAATCATTATTATCTACTTTTATTTTAAATCCATACCAGTTTTTAGTATTTTTGATTTCACATTTATAATTTTTGTGTTAGGTTAATTTGATCAGATTTCATAAAAGTTTAAAAACTACTTTCCTTCAAAAATCTAATAGTGACTTGTGATTAGACATTCAGACAATCAGATTTGCCAAAATGTTTTGAATTTAATATTTTACTTAATTTCTTTATATTTTTTAATTTTCAATTTTTATTTAATAAATTATGATATTAAATATTATTTGTGACATCCAGTGAAAATGTTTATTTTATTTGCGTTACTCCATTTATGTTAGAAGATACTTGGGTGGCAAACTTTTGTACAGGTGCATGACTTATATACACGGCAAGCATATAGATGGTTAACTCGGCGAGGACTGAGTGCTGACTAATGTTGCCTGACACCAGTCAACAAAATCCTATTACTGCCAAGGTGTTCCGTCTTAATGTGAATGGAGTATAGGTTATTATAAATTCATTGATACATACAAATTTTAATAACAGTAATAAAGAAATACTAATTTTCATTAGTCCTATAGTAAACAATTATTAATTTTTTTCACAATTATATATAAAATTATCGCTAGACCATCATAACATGTATAATTTATCTTAAAATAATTTTTTTATTAAAAATTTACAAATTACAATTTAAATTGTATTTTATTTGACAATTTGAAGAAATTATGCTAGTCAGGACGTTTGCAAATTTTAAATGTTTTTCATGTTATTAAGATGAAAAAGTAAATTAAAATTTCTAAGAATTTTGTTATTTTTTCTTTAATGTTACCATAAATCCAGTATAAACTTGTATAATAAAATTTTTCATAAATAATTGCTTATTTGATAAAATACTATTTATAGCATTATTTAAAATAATAAAATAAAACAATTTAATATCATGATTTTATTATCTGAAAGATTCTTAGATATATTAGAACTTGGAACTATTAAAGATTTATAGATATATATTTGAATAAGGATATTAAAAACCTATTTTATGAATTTATAAACAAAATACTTATATAAATTAAAACTGTTAAAACATGAATTTTATTCCTCCAGTCTTATTTAAAATATTTTATAAATTCAATTAATATAATGACTTTTTAAGTTTTACTATAATGTCTGAAATGATGAATTTGTTTTTGGTTAAATCAACTTAATGTATTTTTGCATTGTGGTCAACAATTGTGTGATATTTTAAATAATAACGATGACAATATTCTGTAGAGTGGA
Organism: Pentalonia nigronervosa; assembly: GCA_014851325.1. Lineage (NCBI taxonomy): Eukaryota > Metazoa > Arthropoda > Insecta > Hemiptera > Aphididae > Pentalonia > Pentalonia nigronervosa. The sequence continues at coordinate 14,142 of JACXSJ010003607.1, read as the reverse complement.
CCATCTTGTTTTCTCATTTTAATTACAGATAAATCTAGAAAACATGGTGATCAACTCTATGTTTTTATCATTGTTATTTTATTCATTTGTTTATATTTTTTTTTTAGAATGCATCAGTGAAAGTACATCAATTAACCAAGTCGTTGCATGTACTATATGCGAGGAAAAAGCGGTTTCTAGATTATTAACAACAGTGCCTAGGTCTTTGATTAAAGTTTGAATTAAATTGCTAGATGCAGTATTTTAATAAACATCATAGAAAAGTTTGTTTTAAATTTTTTTTAGCTTTAATAAACATTTGAATGAGTTAATTAAAATACAATTTTTTTTTTTGCAATGTAACATTTAATTATAAACTTCTTTATTTTATTTTAATATTTTCATTAAGTTGTACCTATGCATAATATTTTAAGAACTGTTTTAAATATTAAAGAAAAAAGCAATAGCTAAGCTATTTATGAAACCTAATTAAATTTGGCAATAAAATTAATAATTTATTAATTAATAAACCAATGACTAAATAAATTTATTATAAGTTTTACTAATTTATAAATCTTGTTAACATTGATTTATTAGTTAAGATTAAAGCTAACTGTATTTGTCAATTGTTGCCATAAATAAATGTATAATATTAATTTGTATGTATATATTATTGATGAATAATGAGTAAATATTACATTTGTATTTGATAAGAATTCTATATATTTAAGTATTATTCAATTGACACATTGCACATAATATGTACAATTTGTACAAATAATTAAGCCAACCAAGAATAGTAAATTAAATTTTGTCTTAAATTTATTAGTTATATACGTAAGGTAAATAATAGTTTGTATTATTATTATTGAATTGCTTACCAATTGACTAATATCATAATGTACATGTATTTTATTGTGATTGCTTTTAGTTTTTGGGTGAATACTAATTTATACAATTTAATTTAAAAGTATTTTTAAATTTTGTAAATTATATTTATATTATAATTGTATATGCGGTGTTAAGTCATTTATTTTATTTTACAGATTAAACAATATTTGATATCCATTAATTAATTATTTTATTTTAAAGATCAAATCTAATTCACTTTTGGTTAGATTAATAGTGTTTTCTACAATAAATATACATTTTTTTTTATAAAAACATAATTGTAATGCAAATAATTATTATATATACTATGTACAATAATATTTATGTCACATACTTATTTAATGATAGCTATTCTTGCTTTTTGATATTTTAAATAAAGATTGATAGATTTCAGTGACACAATGTGTAATTTAGTTTTTTGAAGTATAAATATATAATCATTTAACACATAATATAATTTTTGATTCATTATTCTAAATACAAATTTTTTTTAGAATTTTAAGGTTAATATAATGTAATATTTCTAACTTAAAATATAAAATATCACTTTTAAGTCTTTAAGTTATCAAAAATATATCTAATTTTTTACATTTTTCTCAATTTGGACAGTGTGTTTGTATGTATCACATAGTGGTGTATTTAGAAAATCTTGTGGGGAGGATGTGTATTTATTATTAATAAATGAATTAACATCATAAATACAATATTTAACAAGACCTGTGAGATTGAATTTTGCTAAAATAAAATTGAATATCTAATAAAGAAATATGTGGATATGTGCTAAATCCAATTTTTTGTTAGAGTTTTTGCTCATCAATGGCTATCTGGTGTTATCATAAGTGATCAATAACATAATAAGGCAAACCCATTTCCTAAAAATTGGATGAAGTTTAATCTATTTACTCCTGTTGTACTGTTACTAAGATAGGAATCAACATTCTTTAAACTTTAAAATCATATTTCATGCATCACAGTTGATACTTCAAAGCACAAAAATATTCATAAAAGCTTAACATGTTTGTATAAAATACTTTGTCACAAATATATAATGCATTTAATCCTGATTCAAGTTATATTTTCAGTAATTGATGTAGCTTTTTATTCTATGATACTAAAATATTGGTTGATTGTAGGTGAATAAAACTGCAAGCTTTAAAAATTATCCCTATCTTTTATATTATTATACTTATAAACTATAATTGTATATAATACCCCACATTTATTTTTATCGAAACAAGAGTGGGCATAAGAGAATATTAATTATTATTGTTATTAAAGTCGCTTGTAGTCAAGACAATGTTTTTTCTGTATTATAAAATTACTCATCTATGATCATACTTTTTTTTGGGATGCAAAATGATAAAAAAAAAGGGTATCTTCTACAACTAATTATGTTACTGATATCACGACTAAATTTAAAACAACTAGAATATTTGGATTAGCAATGATTATAAAAATGTTACTTTTTATTAAATAAATGATAAAAACATTGATTAAATCAATGAAACAAGTGCAAAAATGCTAAAAAGGATTTAAATAAAATAAATCATTTAGAGATCGTATTATTAATTAAAAAATTAATTTACAGTTTTAAAGTATATAAAATAATTTTTATTGGTCAACTATTATTAGTTCATCAATTCCCCAGTCTTCATAGCTATTGTCTGGCAAATATCTTCTAATTATAATAGGTATTTTACGTTTCTTCAATTCTTTCATTGCAATTTGTAATGGATCAGTTTCACCTTCAAGTTCTACCATAACGGGGGCACACATTGCTATCTGCAAAGCTCTTGTACCTAAAACCCGTGCTCTTTCATACCTAAAATAAATATATAGAATATTGTTTAAAAACAATAGTCAATTTCTAGCATTGAATCAATCAAAATAACAAGACCTAAACAATAATTAATTATTTATCTTTTGTATCATTTATATTTTATGAGAATACACTCCTCAATAATTTTTGTTTTACTATTATATAATTTAGTCATTGACTATGTGGTCAAAACATAAAATGTCTTAATGTTTAAAGATTAAATACTTCATAATTGTTAAAAACATACTTTGTCATATACTTAGTTGTAATTCGTTTAGACTTTTGAACTTGACTTTGAGCTTCTTGAATAGGTAATATATCAATGTTATCTTCATTTTCCTGTTAAGAGTTTAAAATTAAAATTCTTACATATTAATTATAAAATTTAATTTGTGTACTAGTGTTACTGAGAGAATGCTTTTAGGCAACAACCATAACTCGTCTGTTTTCACACATTCCCAACACTAAATCTGTCTGAATGCTGACCACCGTCAGCATAAACTAAGTACTAGAGTGTGAGAAATTTGAGTACAAAACTGGGAAGCTCAATATTTGGATTCGTTAAGAGTAGCGCTCTCTCAGTGGTACTAATATAACACAATATTGTGTAACCAAAAAATTGGTACTGTTAGGTAACAATGAATCATGTTTTATATGAATAAGTTAATGTAAACATTATAAAGTTAACACCATAATCAAGGATCAAGATTTTAATCTAACTAAAAATTAAAAACAAAAATTAGTTGTTACTTCAGGCTGATCTAATTCATCTAAATCTGCATCATCTTCAACTTCATCAAAATCATCTGCGCCACCACTGAAATAAATAATAGTTTATAATAGATCAAGATTGAATAATAAATTAGAAATGGCTGGAGAAAAATATTATACTTTATAAGAATCAGAATTTATTCAAATGAGTAAACAGATTTTGATATATTTCTTAGATATAAATTGTATAGATATTAGATTAATAATATATATATATATTATTAATTAATAGCATAGAACAATAGTTTTGACACAGTAGATTGAATGAATTCTGTAGTGTTCATAATTTTGTCAAGAACTTTACTGTCTCTATTGTTATAGGTAAATAAGATTTTACTTAAATAGTAAATGGTTAATGTGTTTATAATCATAGAACACTTATAATTTAAATGGAAATTTAATGTTTTGAATAGTAAACACAGTGTAAATGTGTTACACATGTGCAATTGACGTTAATCTAAGTTTGTTCAGAAAATAGGAGAGCAGTACTCACTCGTCGTGTTCAAATTCTTCATCGGCCATTTTGACGATTTTGTGTAATAAATATTTTTTAATTTTATTAAGAACACAATCTCCAAAATATCTTAACGTGATGTGACCACTGATGTGAGTGGTAAAACTGTGTCCCGTAAATCGTGATTATATAATATTAATATCAGTGATATTTATGTGATTTTCTTTGAATTTTTACCATTATATTGTAATGTGACCATAACCTAAATATATTAATACCACGGTTATAATCTAATGGTTATAGAAAACATTATCAGATGTTCATTATCAGTCTATTTTTTGATTGGTCGCGTCTTTTTTGTACATATTTCATGGATGCCCCAATACACGCCCTCAAATGACATATCAAAACTGCAATTTCTGTGTTTGATCACACACAAAGAATGAAGACATAATTAGTTAATTCTTATTTTTTCACTTAAGTTTTTAATTTTTATCAAATCATCAAAAAAGAAATCTAACTGTGAATAATTGAATATCCTTGTCGGACTCGTTGAATTGGTGAGTTTTTGTGTATCACATTATCTACCGATTAATATGTCTTCGATTCTTTGTTTTTGCAGGACAATTAATCACCAGGTACGTGCGAACGACGAAAATATGACGTCTTCCTTTGATGAGATCAAAAACTTATACCAAACGTTGAAAACGGAATGGAATAAAAAAAAACCCGATTTTAAACAGTGCAACAATATATTGTTACAAATAAAGGTAATTGACTGAATGGGGTTTTTGTTTTTTAATTAGATATAGGTACTTTCTAAATACTTTGATACTAGTAGGTCAAAGTGTCTTGTATTATACTATATTGTCATGTATTATATTGTATGATAGATGATTCAATTTTGTTTTATATATATATATATATATATATAATACAAAGAAAATACACTTAACTGGACGATTTAAAATAAAATGTGTATACAAATATTAAATTCATGTTTTTCCGATCTAATCAGTCTCAGGTTTGTGGTGGTTAGTGCGCTTAACAGTGCTCGACTGAGGGTAACTTTATTGGCTGTGACTAAGGACCTGAACACAATATTCTGTTGGTTAACCTAATCAGTTTTAACTTAAAATTTTAATTTTAAATTTTTTAAACTTTAAATTGTACTAATGGACCAAAAATACACTCAGAAATAATTAACTTCATTAAAATATTGAATACCTAACACCAAATAGAAATATTAGGAAGACAAATAAGATTGTATTACCAGTATTTATTGAATAATCAAAGCGTAGGCATAGTCCAATGTTTCTCAAAGTGGATAATATCACCTCCTTGAGGACGTTAGAGTTATTCAGGGACAATGGAAGTTACAAGCTTAACCATTAGTCTTTATTCTATTTATCGTTTACAATTTATTTGTCATTATGGAGACTAATTGATAAAAGTGTTATATTTGTTTTTTGTCTAGTATTGAAAACATGATGCAAATGTCAGAGTTAAATAAAATTTAAGTCCCCCACATATAATATGGTCTGATTAGGCTGACGTGTATGGCTTTGTCGGGATAATTTTCATTTTACTTAAATATAATTCAATTGACTAATTCTTGCTTTGGTCAGGTCACCTCTTGAAACATCCAGATCATATTGTGTGTAACGGCTTTTATATTGACACTCATTAATCTTAGTGAATGTAGTATTTCTGGCTAGGCATTAAATTGTTTTTTGACAAGCATAAGAGATTAAGTTTTAAAGTCATACTATGTACGTAACAAAAAATATTTACTAAGATCTTAAATTTTGATAAGAGATAGCATAGCACTAAAATGATAAAGTTCCCATATTAGCACATGCTAGTATTATGTCTAAGTACATATTAGATATCCAGTGTCTGGATCTCTGGCCATAGTGATCTTTACTACTAGTATAATAATAGTAATAAATAGTTTTTTTTATTTTATTATAAAAGACCTGCTTATGTATAATATATCTAATATTGTAGTCTGTTATTAGTGATATGTCTAATTTACATAATGCAAAGAAATGGATATTATGTAGAAAATATACTTTATTATAAGTCCATATAAATTAAATTTTATATTAAAAAACAAATTGTATAAAAAAGTAAAATTGATTAGGTACTTGATTCTTATTTTCAGATTGGAATGACTAAACATACTTTTTTACCGACTTCTAATGTGGAAGCATCTCAAAAAGAATACCTGATAGCTAGTAAGTTTTATCTTTTTTTAAATTTTGAACAATAGTGATGAAGCTAACTAAAAATTAAACACACAGATTTTGAACATATTATTTTAAATAAAAACAACATTAATAAAATAACTTACTTTTTTATGAAATAACTGTTTACTTATAATTTTAAAGTTAACTGCTTCTTATTTTCATTGTATTTAAAAACTATTTGTATATGCATTTCAAGTTTCACCAATAATTAAATGTATCTATTAATTAAATTTCATTAAATACAATTTGTAGTTCTATCCTTCCAAGTATATAAGACTCTATAGCAGTAACAAAGTCAGAGTTTTTAAGGGGTAGCCAATAATTTTTTTTTTTGTTATTGATGTTATTCCTTCCCTTAACTTTAATAAATATATTGTCTCATACAACTATACAACAAGTAAAAAAATATAAATTATATCTAATAAATTAAAAAATAGATTAAAAATTAATTACCTCACAAATTTTGTAAGAACATAAACATCTTATGTACTTAGAATATTCAATACCATTATTAATGTATACTTTTATTACTTTAAGATATGAATGATACATACTGTGAATTAAATAACTTATAAATACAGATATTAACATTTGATAGCAATTATTATCTATTTATTATTGAAGTTTTATATACACTTTAAGGTAATACAATTTTTCTACTATTTTATCTAAATCCAATATTATCATTTATTAGATATAAGTATACTGATAAAAATAATACTTATAAACATGGTTTAAGATAGAACGGCTTTAGTGACAGTTAATGCTATCTAGTGTTGATTGATATATGTTTTACTTATTAAGTACTAACACAATTAACAATATGGCATATTACTAAATAAACATTATTTTAATTTTGATTTGTCAAATTACAGGCTATGAAAAACAAAATATAGGGGGGCATTTATCCCCTTTCCTTTTATGTAGCACCGCCTCTGCTATATAGTTTGATTAATTCTTCCTAAAATTACCTTAAGTTTAGATTAGTCAACTGATTATATTTATCATTATTATTTTTTATATTTAAATTATAATACAATTTGACCAATTATATTATATATTTATTAATAGGAGACATTTTAGAAGTGGGGGTACAATGCAGTATTGCCATGCATGATATTCCATCTTTTGAACGGTACATGGCTCAACTTAAGTGCTATTATTTGGACTACAAGTAAGCAAAATTATATGAGATTTATATTTGTGATATTATATAAAACTTCCAATTTAAATTTTTTTTTATTTTTATGTAGGGACAAATTACCAGAGTCTGCTAATCAATATCACTTATTAGGTCTGAACTTACTGTTCTTACTATCTCAAAATCGAGTAGCTGAATTTCATACAGAATTAGAGCTTCTCCCATATGATATTGTGCAAACCAATACATATATTAGGCATCCGGTTGCTTTAGAACAATATTTGATGGAAGGCAGTTATAATAAGGTAATTCAAATAAAATGCATTGAATTAATACCAGATGTGTTATATTATATTATAATTTTTAGATATTTCAAGCTAAGAGTAATGTGCCATCAGATACATATAATTTTTTTATGAACATACTGTCAAATACACTCCGCAATGAAATTGCTGAATGCTTACAAAAAGCATACAAAAAGGTATCCATACATTCTGCTACAAAAATGTTAAACTTCAACAGTACCAATGAAACAAATGACTTTGCTAACAAGGTAATTTCAAGTCATACTAAATAATTGATTTGCAATAAAAAAAAAAAATGATCCTTATGTATTATGCAGAAAAAATGGATTTTGGGTCAAGATGGTTATTATGTATTCCATCTCGAAGAAGAGAAGAAACCAGTAGAACCTTTGCCTGCATTACAGATCGCCGATTATGCTATTCACTACGCCAAAGAGTTGGAAACTATTGTCTAATAATTTTAATATACACTTCATGGATATTTTATTGATTATTTGAAATTAAATAAAGTTAAGAAACATCTAATTATTCATTACTACTATAATGTTTGGAATTTTTTTTAATTATTTATATGTATAGATAGTTAAATATAAAAATAACTTATAACTCCACATTACATTATACCCTTAAGTACTTATATGGTAAAAAAATTTAAAGAAATTGTTTGTATTTATTTTCAATATTATATTACAACCTATTCTAATGAATTTTATACAAACATTATGTTTTAGTAAAATTATAATCTTTCCATATTTCTAGAAATTTGGTAGTTTTCTGCAACTGATCTTCTATTGATTCTTTTTGCCTTTTTCGCCATGCGCTGTGATCTAAATCCATCATGCCACCAATAATTTCCTATAGATATAGAAAAAATTTCAATATTAAACAATATAAAATAAACTAAATCCATTCCAAATATCTGAAAATTAAGTTTAAGGAAACATTTTTACCTTCACACAGAATCTAAAATTAAAATATTTACTAGATAATAAAAATAGTTATCTTTGTAATAAATTTGGGGATATATTGATTTTATTTCCATAAATATCTCCCTTTTAAGTTAATACTTCAACTATAGCTTTTGATAATAATTTAAATTCAATTTTATTTTCTACAGAACATGTTTAAAAGTTTCATGTTTTTATGATTTTTTTTCTTTAATTTGTAAGCTAGCTTACCTATTTCATATTTGATTTTAATAATTAGTATCTAATTTTACCGTCACATTTTTAAATGTTTAGAAATTTAATTGTTATGATCTTTTTGAAAATATTTTATGACTTGATACTTGCTCTGTTCCTCAATTAAATTAGTTTACCTCAGCAAAGTTGTTCGGGAAAACTTTTTCATCTTCAATGACATGAGCATATCCACCTTGCATTCCAAAATCAACAGCGAAATAAGGTAAACTTTTGGGAACAGCTCTACGTACATCTTTACTACTTAAATCCACGACTTTTTGGTTAATAGCCCATTCTGTTTCACATTCTAAGATGGCTTTTTTAAAATATATTGGAGCGGTGTCACCAATTTCAATTGGCACAGGCACACAGTTCCATGCCATATGAGGCATATTGTTTAGTCGCATTGCATTTTCAAAAAATATTACATCTTCATCTTGATCTTTAAACATGGAAGTCAATACTTTTCGAAATACCTAAAATAATATCTTATTTATTATATTTAAGGAATGATTTTGCCATTCATTAACTACAATATTAAATAGTTTTACCTGCATTTCAGTCCAAACATCTTCGTCAACATCAGTTGCACATGCATAGTGGTATATTGGTACAATTAAACAGTGCCCTTCTGTCAGGGATTTGTAAGATGGTAAGCACAGATAACACTGATAAAAATAAATACAAAAATTAAAAATCAATGTTTAACTTAATAAATAAACATTGTGAATAAATGTACCTTTTCTCCTTTAGCGATAAATAAGTGTTTTAACATTTCTTCACTATCAAAGCAGTAACAACAAGAGTTTAAAATTTTTTCTGTACGTTTATGCTCACCAATAGCTCGCTTAATTTCCCTCTCAGATGCCTTGGCAGACCTTTTTTCTGACGCACGATCTACAAATACATCATCTTCATCATCTCTAGCATTGACCTAAAAATTATAATTAAACATGAAATCATCAATTGTATAATTATTTTATTAACTTTTCATTTCTTTTATTAGCTATTTAATTAATAAAATATTAACCTTTCTCGATAGATTTACAAACTCCATATTGCTGTCTTCTGCTGTACTAGTCATTTCTTTTTCAAACTAAAATAGTATATAATAAAACAGACAAATTTTTTTGAGACTCAAGTTTTTTTTTTTTTACAGTTCTCTATTTTATTAAAAACTTACCATAGATTTTAATGAATATTTATCATCATCATCAAAGTATCTTACTCTTTTACCATCTTCGTGTGTCAATACTTTTTCTCGCTTTTTTTTCTTACCATCATTTTTATCACTTTGTGCTTGTTGAACAGGATAACTATAACCTTTGGATGAAGTTCTAGTAAGTAATACAAAGTCTTCTTTTTGTTTTATTTTGTTTGTGGTATAACTTTGTTTTGAAGTAAATTCTCGCGCTAACTCCAATTCATGCTTAAGTTCTTCAGCCAGTTTCTATAAATAAAAATTATAATTAATCTTTAATGTGTATCATGTTATTATGAAAAATTTTTATAAAATATCTCTAATGTATACTCTGAAAATAAAAGTATAATTTATTCAGTTAGTTAAAAATTTAAAAAGAATTGTTTTCAATTTTTAAAAAATACTTTACTTACCACATTTCCCATTATTTCTGCTTTTATTTGTCTTGCAGCTAGAGCATTTAATTCAGACTCAGTTAAACAGGTTTTAATACTTTCATTATTTTGTTTAGTTTTGTCATTATTATCTGAATATTTTTTTGGCAGTGTTTTTTCATCAATAGATGTGTATTTTTCTTCGTTGTCAGAGGCTTTGTCATATTTACTTTTGCTATCTTTTTTATGGTCATATTCTCTAGAAAATTTATCTTTGATACTTTTTCTTTCATTTTCGTGTTCTCTATAGCGTTTATCTCTTTCTCCTTTACTTTCATTATCATATTCTTTATGTTGCCTGTTTCTTTCATCATCATAATCTCTATGGCGTTTATCCCTTTCTTCTTTTTTTTCATTATATTCTCTATGTTGTTTATATCTTTCCTCATTATCTCGCTTTGATGCAGTATATTTACTATCATTTACATTATCTCTACGATCATGTTTTTTCCAAGATTGACGACCATAAGAAGTTTTTGAATTATTACGATGCTGGTGGCTTTTATAATGATGATCATCGTCATCATCTACTTTAGGCTTAAGAAAACCTTTATGGCTGCTTAATGGCTTAGGTGGTGGAAGACCAGTTCCTCCATTTTTCCAGTATGGATTTAATTCTCGTTCTGATTGGCCTGGCTAAAAAAAATATTAATATATCAAATATAGATATTTTAACAATAAAATGAATTAGTTGAAAATACTAATATACCTTAACCATTCTAGCTTTAGCTTCTTCTAGCTCTTTATTCTTTATACTGATTTTTTTTTCAATTTCTGATGATGTATTACATACAAAATCCATCCAATTATCAGGTTCTTCTTTTGATGCAGCAAATGATGTGGAAGTAAACAATAAATTATTCTGGTGTTTCTCAACCCATTGGTCATCGTTTGATGTTGAACTATTGGATGACGAAGATCTCTAAATAGTATAAAACATGTTAATATGATAAAATACTATTTGATCAATCGTTTCTAATCGTTATCAAATTACTTACATGTTTCTTTTTTTTGTGTGTTGATTTTTTGTGTTCCTTTTTATGCGATTTTTTCCCCATCTTGAATATTGCTGGCCACTAAAATATCGGTGTTAATTCCTAACTCCCGGCGTCTATTTTCTTGTCGTTCAATGTCCTTTACAACACCTTCATGCAACTTATTCAAATCGTCTTGTTGTTGGTAGTGTACGAACGCAATGATACCCACCGACGTGAAACAAGATAGTCCAAATACTATTTTAGACGTTGTTGACATATTAATACAAATTGGAGGAATAGAATTTTAAACAGGCGTTAAGTTCAAGCATAGAATTATTCAATAATGGTTCCCATCCACATTCATCATCCGTGATATAAGACCTACATTATAATATAATTTATAGGTAGCTAACCACGAATTAAGATAGTACTATCTAACTGTCATTCATATCAATTATCAATATCAATAGTATATCATTATATTAATCTATTCTGTGAAGGTGTAAATATTGGATTTAATTAGAATCCGTAGATAAGACTGCAGTCACATTCTTTCTTCTGGACCTATAAAATGTGATTTGAGTGTTTTTTCGTTTTTTAAAACGCATTTGCCTGTGGGTGCCTGTATATGCATGTGCGGGCCTACACATATACAATATAATATAGATAATAAATAAAATGTATTAAATCGGTGACATGAGTATCTACACAGTACAGACCAACAATAAACAAAGAGAACACAGTCTCTTCCGGCCAAAGCTGTTGCCTATATGGAGTCTGATTAAACTACTCAATAAAAACATAATACATAATATAAAATTCTTATTTATCTCATTATTTATATTTGTTAATTATTTATTACAATATTTCTATATAAGAAAATAATAATGAGTTATACACTTATTCAAGAAGAATAATGTAAGTAGGTACCTATAATTTTTAGTTTTTAATAATTATCATTTACCCTTATATTTGTCATGTAAATTGATTGATAATAATCATATTCATTGATCTATTTGTAATTTGTCATGACAAAATATGTGATAATATTATTTTTATTATTTTATTATTCACTATTTGTTGTTAGCTGTCCCTCCGCGGCTATGAACATGCAAAAAATTTGTAGATTTTCATCCCGGCATAATTGGCTATAGAATTTAAAAGTGTTTAAATTTACCTTGAGTTTAGTACCTAACTGAAAACAAAATTGTAAGAGGAACATAGGCGCCCGTAGACATATTATATTGAGATTAGGAAGCAAAAAATAAAGGCAGACAAGTGTATACCGCTCTGCTGTACAGTATGTGTCGAGTGGATAACATTCATGGATGAATTAAATTTGAATTCAATAATATAAATCATTGTATATGAAAAACAATTCCCAGTGAGAACGGTATGTCAGCCTACATAACTAAGTGTATTATATGATATTATTGCTATTAAATAATTCATTTTACTACTAATAATACAGTAGGTTGAATTATTTTTTGTAGAAAACATTGCATTTAAAAATGTCATTGAGTGTATAAAAAATCATAATATACTTTAAAAGTTTCAAGCACCCATAAAAAATGTTTTTAAATTACAACGAAATAATTTACATTGTCATTCTTCATTTAAATATCTAATTTCGTCGAAATTTGAACTTAAAATATCTATAAAATATTATTTTTTTATTTATTTTTTTGAATTTTTGATTACATTATAAACTACCTACGAAAATCCTTGTTTTAAATTTTCAATCTTTAATTATAAAAACTGAACATTTTATACATTTTTAACTACAAAACAATTTGCAAATGTTCGATGATGAATTTCGGTTAAAATTTGAAGTATAAATGCTTATAAAAAAAAAATTCTGCCTATGTATTTTTATTATTTTTAATTTAATATTTTTAACAACTTATGAGGAATCTTGTATTTAATTTTCAAGAAATTTGACTAACGAAATTTTTTTTATCGATATTTAAAGAAAAAAATTTGAAAAAACCAAAAATTTCTTAGGCCTACAATTGGTTCAAAAATAGTCAAAATATTTTAAAAAAAATTTGGTGTATAGAAAATGATAATCTAAACATTTTGTGAAAATTTCAAACGTCTTCATTTATTCCTTTTTGAATTACATCAAAATAAGAAAATCGTTTACGGAGAAAACGGGTGAATGTCCAATGTCTAATTTCAAACGGGTGACTGTAAGTTGCGTCCCAATATACCTTTTTGATGTAAATTGCGTCCCGAGTATTTTTTGGGTATATGTAAATTGCGTCCCGGGTATTTTTTGGGTATATGTAAATTGCGTCCCCGGGTATTTTTATATTAAAATTTTAATAATTAAAATTTATTATTATTATGTAAAATTGCATATTTTTATCGGTACTAAGCTGTTGAATTTTTCTTACTTTGTCAATTATTAACTTAAAAGTCTATATAAAAGTAGGTAAAAATTTGAATGACAATTGCTTCACAAATTCAATTTGATTAATTTTTTTAGTTTCTAATTCTTCCATTTTTTTTTTTTTTAATATATCCTTCTTTTTTAATTGTTATTCTATTTCTTGAGCCCTGACTTCGTAACGCTATATAAGTATCAATTTGTATATTTTTTAAAACATCTATAAAATTATAAATGTTAGGGTGAGAGGAATTAAATGAACTATTTAATTTTCTATGGAAAGATTCGCAATTGTTAGTCGTGCGTATTGTCGATGATAAATATTCTGACCATATTTCTGGCGGA
>JACXSJ010003606.1:0-21633 GCA_014851325.1 Pentalonia nigronervosa | reverse complement strand
GGGGTTTGCAAAATAAAATAGCAGCTTGTACTACTGACAATGCTTCAAACATAACTTCAGCGATTCGCTTATGTCAGTGGAGACATGTTTCATGCTTTGCCCATAGCCTTAATCTTATTATTCAATCTTCTCTGGACCAAATCAAAGAAACTAGAGTTAAAGTTAAAAGCATTATCGAGTACTTTAAAAGAAGTACACTCGCCACTGAAAAATTGAACCAAATGCAGGAACAATTAGGTTACTCTCCAGTCCATACACTAATATAAGATGTAGTCACCCGTTGGAATTCTACATTTCATATGTTCCAACGGTTTTTTGAATTAAAAACTCCAATATTGTCTTCCTTAGCAGATCTTAATTATGATGTCAGTTTAACTTCGGATGATTGGCAGATAATAAGTAAATCTTGCGATATTCTGAAACGATTTGAAGAAATAACTATTGAAATGAGTAGTGAAAAATGTGTAACAATATCTAAAACTATTTTATTTACCCAGGCTTTAATTAACTTTTGTAACAAACTAATGACCCAACATCAGACAATTCCATGCATAGACAGCTTTATACATACATTAACTGAAGAAACAAATAAGAGATTTGGTCAGTTAGAAAAAGATATGCTGTTAGCTGAGGCAACATTTTTGGATCCTCAGTTCAAAAAATATGGATTCAAAAATCATTTTGCTTTTCAAGACACCAAAAGATCTATTGTCAACAAAGGAAAAATTATAATTAGTGAAAAAAATGTACAGCAACGTAACTTGACAACTTACCTGATACCACCGACAGCGAGTAATAAAGAAGATTCAATTTGGAACGACTTTGATTTGGAAGTTACTGATATAGTTCAGTCTCAGGATCCAAAAGCGTTGATGATTATCGAAGTAGATAAGTATCTTCAAGAACCTTTGATTGCAAGGTCAAACGATCCATTAAAATGGTGGAATAAAAACAAAAATATTTACCCTACTTTGTTTGAAATAATGAAACGGCGTTTTTGTATACAAGGTACATCTGTTCCGAGTGAACGTGTGTTTTCCAAAGGTGGACAAGTGGTAACTGAAAAACGAAACAGATTATCAAGTAAAAGGATTGAGCAAATTATTTTTTTAAATTTCAATTTAAAATAAATTTTATTATACAATTATAATACTAAATTATTTTACACTACAAAGTTAATTATTATTATGTAATTATAAGAATAGCATACTTAGTACTTACTACTTACCATAACTTTGTTCTTGATTTTAAGTCGATAAGTCATAAATAATTTCTTTTTTATGAAATAATGATTTGTAAAATGTTTAATTTGTTTGTATTGTTTATGATAACTGATAATAAATAATAATGATAACATGGGCACAGGTATTTTTGCTTTTTGGCGTAAAATAATGATTGTATAGTGTACACTAGTATACTAGATGTCGTTGAAGATTAAACAAAATTTAACCATAGATAATAAACATATTACCTAATTCAGTTTTGAAACAGTGTTCCCGATGAACCGATTCATTTTACAATACTGAATCGATTCAATCGGTTCATCTAACTGAATCGATTCAGTGAATCGAATCATTCATGAATTACCCATCCCTACCGTAGACCGTTGTAGTATTGTAGTTATATCTTATATGTGAATATATTTTATTTTTTAATAAAAGCATTCTTGTTTTCGGTGAAGTGAATCCTTTGTACGATCTGATTGTCTTGTTACAAGAAACTCCATATAGGCGTTGGAATACTGTTGATAAAAATGATTTACTTAGGCAGGGTAAATTAACTCCTCATCTTACATGTTTGTCCACTAACAAGATGGATTCTAAGGTATTTAGTAGATCATTTAATTCTATTGTTTATAATAAACATTCATGGTTGTGTGGCAGTTACTATCTACAAAAGTTATTTTGTTGGCCATTTTTGTTGTTGGGTCAAACAAGATCTGTTTGACTTAAAAAAATTATCCTGAAGCATTGAAAGACATGAATCTACAAAAGATCATGTCCATAATGATTTCAGCTTAAAAAATTTAGTAAACAATACAGTCTCTATTATAGATACACTTAAGGAATATTATAAATTATTTAAGAAAAATTACAATGAAAGACTAAATAGGTTATTTATGGAGCATTTGATTGAATTAGTATTACATTTGTCTAAACAAGAATTAGCATTTCGTAGGCATAATGAAAGCAGTAGTTCATTAAATAAAGGTAATTACAAAGAATTATTTAAAATGCTTTTTAGTAGATGTTCATTAGATATTCAAAATCATTATAAGACTATTTAAGGTAAGTTTTTTGATACATCAAAAATCATTCAAAATGATATAATATATTGTATTTCTGAATATTTGTCTAATATTAAACAAGAAATTAAAGATTGTAAGTTTTATCCTATTCAAATTAATGACACAACTGATGTTACTCAAAAAACACAATGTTCTGTTATTTTAAGATATGTCACTAAAAAATCAGAATTAGTTAGACGTTTTTTCTTTGATTTCATAATGTTGGTGAAGATAAGACTGCACAAGGATTGTTTATTTTAATTAATACTATTCTACAAAAATTTAATATTGAACAAAAGTTAATAGGCCAATGTTATGACGGTGCTAGTATCATGGCTGGGAATATAACAGACTTACAAGCCAGGATAAAAACTATTGCACCAAATGCATTATTCACTCACTGTTTAGCACATCGTTTAAATTTGGTTTTGCAACATGAGTGTAGCTTAAATGAAAAATGTTGCATATTTTTTGCTAATATAACTGGTATATCTGTTTACTTCCACAACTCAATGTCCCATACCAATATATCTGATGAACTAATTGGAAAACGTATTCCCCAATTTGTTCAAACTTGGTAGTCATCAAGGTCAAAAATTTTACATTTATTGGTTAACGAGTGGTCCAAATTTCAAACAGTTTTTGAGACAATAATTAATAATTCTCATCTTCAGAATCTATTTGTGGTGCAATCGGACATTCTGAAAATTTAAAATCTTTTGAATTTCCCTTCCTAGCACTTATATTTAGTGACATATTTTTAATTACTTATAATTTATTTAACACATTACAGAATAAATAATTTGATATTGAATATTGTTAAAGAAAAATTAACATAACATGTGATTTAATAAAAAAAAAATGGAATGAAACAGTTTTTAAAATTCTTTAATGAAGCAGTTACCCTAACAAAGTATCCAAAAGCTAAAAGAAATAATTTAAACACGGAAATAAATTTTAAAATTCTATTTTTGAAATAATTGATAGTATTCTTATGCAATTGAGTACAAGATTTAATGATACTGATAGATTGTTATTCTTACAATTGGCTGATGTATCAAAATTTAAAAAATATTCTAACCAATTTCCTAAAGTGCTTTTAATAATCTAAAAAAAACATATTCTAATATTTTTCATGATGAAAAAAAATTGAAAGCAGAATTAGAAGTTTTATATAATGATGATGAGTATCAAAATCTAAAACATATTTGTGACTTGATTATAATATTTGAAAAAAATGATATTAAAGATATGCCTGAAGCATATAAACTATTTGTATTAATTTTGCCTATTCCATCAATAAGTGTTTCTGTTGAAAGCTTTTCTTGCTTAAAAAGGATTAAAACTTATTTAAGAAATAGTACCTTACAATGTTTGAGCTGCCTTTCCACAATATTTATCGAAAAATTATTAATTCAGCAACTTAAAGAAAATGAACCATTTTATGATAAAATTAAAATGCTAGTCAAAAAGACAGAAAAAGACAGAACTATTAATTTAATATATAAGACATAATAAAAACACTATTAACTATTCATATTCCTGCTCATTACATATTTTATTATTTTATTAATCCTATTCTATTTATTATTATGTATTATGAAATATTTACTTTTTCATTATGACATATAATATATATGTTACTTATATTTTATATTTCTTATTATTAAGTTTATTTTCTATGATTTGTATTTATTTGTATATTACTAGAAACAGTAGAAACTAAGAAAGAATAAAAAGAAACTAGTTAGTTCAAAAATGTTTTTTATCTATTATAATCATTATTATTAGGCTATCTTACAACATGTTGCTTCCTCCAAAATTGAATGCCAGAACCGTCACTGATACCATCGTATAAAATCTGATTCCACTTGTTTAATTACGATTTAGTATTTAATGTACGTTGAACATTCAATCGATTTGGTTATTTGTGATCGGCGTTTGGCGTTTGTGAGTTCGTGTAAAAGTACGTAGTAAAACTTTTATAAAAATGAACGTATTTTAATTGAAAATATTAAAAAATATATTCCCGAAAGTCGATAGTAAACTTTAATAAAAATTTGTGAAACTTGTTGGATTGAGCGCCACGAAAGTATAACCCGCTTTAAAGAGTTATATTTAGCCATTTATAACGTTTTAAAACAATTAGAAAGTAGTTTGAATATATTGAAACATCAAAAACTGCATTTTAAAAATCTAGTGCCATCAGTGCATTGATTTTAGTTTCTTTATATGTGATTAAAAATAAATTTGCTCCAACTTTACCTCTATGTATAGCATTGCAAAAAGTGAATATTGATTTGTCTTATTGTTGTGTACAAATAAAGAGCGTAAAAAAATTTTAATCGAAAAAAGGGAAAAATCAGAAGAAAGTCTTAAAAGAATTTTTTCTGAATGCAAAAAGCAATGATTGAAGGCGAAATTATGGTGCCCAGAACTACTGTAGATACTCTAGGCACCTCTCGATATAACACGCCCGCTAATTCACCAGAACTATACTACAAACTAGAGCTCCTTATTTTACGTGTACACGTTTTCACGTATTCACGTGAAATTAATATTCGAAATTATTAAACCGTGTATTTAAAAAATCCGTATACACGTGTAAATTAATACACGTGTACACGTGTATTCACATATTCACGTATTTTATAGTTTTAATACTTACTTCTTTATTGTTATATATAATAATTAGATTTATCGCAGGGTTGAGGAATAATTATTTTAGTACAGATATACATTAATTTATTTTAATAAATATAGCAAAAATAATAAATTTTAACAATGGAAAAATTTTAATAAATACAAAAAACATATAAATAATATGAATTATTAAGCATG
Organism: Pentalonia nigronervosa; assembly: GCA_014851325.1. Classification (NCBI taxonomy): domain Eukaryota; kingdom Metazoa; phylum Arthropoda; class Insecta; order Hemiptera; family Aphididae; genus Pentalonia; species Pentalonia nigronervosa. The sequence continues at coordinate 16,505 of JACXSJ010003606.1, read as the reverse complement.
AAATAATATAAATAACAATAAGAATACTATGGTATTAAACTTGGAACAAACTCAACTGTGCTTATACTTGGTAAAATTACTATTGCAGTATTGCTAATCGAATTTTTCAATTATTGATAAAATTTATGGCATACTATATTTAGAGTGCTAAACCGGTATACGAGAATACAAATATATTGTCAAAATAAACAGTAAACCGGTGATAGGTACTCATTTTATTTAATATTAGTAAGTATAGGTACCCCCCAACTTATAACAAAAGTAAATAATAATCAGTTTATTCAATCGGCAATCGCTGTACGCTAAGGTCGATCACTGTGTTAGGTAGATAAACGTATTTTATGTTCTTTTTGTGATGGGCACTAATCATCAATGTATGGTTGCGATATGCAATAACATTTATGGGCAGCTAGCCGCTTTAATATAGATATTTCAGTCTCTCTTCGACATCGTTGTCGGTCTAACACAACTATACTACCGTCTTCCTTGTAAATTATATATATATCAGTTTTCTGAATAAACTTAAAATAAATTAAAGTATACAGTCCACTTGTACCTATTGAACACACTGTGTATCCGCACGGTCGTACGGTGTATTCGTGAATATGTGAATATGTGAATTACATTAATTCACGTGAATACGTGAATAACACTAATTCACGTGAACACGGACAGTAAATTCACGTGTATTAAATATACGTGATTGTAAATTTTTCATTCACGTGTACACGGACCCCGTGTTCACGTTTTCAAACGAGACCCCTACAATAAACCAACAAACATATGAGCAAAATACAAATAAACTTTTCATTTTTTTAATACCTATTATATCATCTATTACAATTTATCAATAATCTATTAACTCATTTAAAATAGAACACTATATCAAAAAATGGTAAAATTGTTGCATCTGTTATACTATAATTTAATTGATTGCATAATTTATAGAAAGTAAAATAAATTGTATGACTTGAAGAATTGAATTACTCTACATGAATTGTCTATGTTAACTAAAGTATAATTTTATAATACAATAAGATTATTAATAAATATTATAAATAATAATTATTTATGAAATAATTTTTATATTTTAAACCAATTTTGAAAGTATTTTTTTGATAGAATAGCAGGATCATTTTATAGCATCTTTACAATACATTATTATATATACATTTCTATCTTTTTTTTTTTAATAAACATATTGTAGTTTCCTTGCATAATGTATAAATATTGTTAGTTTTAATTGCTTTGAATAAAATATACTTAAAATGTATATATCATACAAATGTTACCAGCAAAGTGTTGAATACTGCATTCTATAGATATCCTAGGCATTCTCAAGAAAGCCAAAAATGTGCAAGAAAAGTATAAAATGTGTAAAATTACTGGGGTATTCTATAGACTGCCAAGCCTTAAGCAGGAATCATATAAATTGATATAAAAAATATACATAACTAAATAAGTGTACCTTTAAAAAATCTATGGAAATCATTCGGTTATGAATGTAATATAACCTTCAGTACTCCCTGCTCTAATCAAGCACTCCCTGGTAACTGTTATAAAACACTAAAAATGATATGAAAAAGTAGTAGTATCTTTTTTATGTAGGATTTTTTTTTTATATTATGTTTTTATGCAAAAAGAAAAAAGTTTGCATCACAGTGTTCATCCATCACATTATTCGCATCATTTCTTAACCCAGTGCACGTGCCAATATTTTTTTTAAAACCAAGTTGTTCTATTTCATGAGTTTAAGAATATCCAAAATATGCAACAGTGTCCATGTATTAATTAATATATAATATCCAAATTAGTAAATTCGTGTATAAATTATTTTAATTATATAACTATTTTTGAGTTTTTTTATTTTTAAAATTATTTGTTTTTTTTTTTAAATAAAATAAAAAATTTTCTGTGTATTTTTAAGCATATTTTTACGATTTTGATCATTTTTAGTGCAATAAGTCCCGAATCCTACTTAAACATTAAACACACGCGCCCAAAATCATAAATAAAAATAACAAAATAATGGATTATTAAACTATAGTATATACCCACACGACATTTGTAAGATGATTATATTTTAAAAATATTTTATGGTTCTATTATCAAAAATATTTTGTATTAAGTGTATTTAATATATTTTCTAAGTGTCTTTAAAAAGATATCTTTTGTAAAATATATTTAAAACTTTTAGTTATCATATCAAAAAAAAAAATATATATATATATATATAAATAATGCTGCAATAATCATTTCGTAACAAAGTATAAGAAAAATGTGTTGGACAAAGTAATTTAACATAAGTTTAATATAAGATGTCATAATAGTTCTTGATTTTAGTACAGTCCTTGATATTTTATTCTAATAATTTCACCTCAACTATATATATTATTATAATACATATATGTCATAAATGACTTTAAAAAAATGTATGCTGCAATGTAGGTCTTGTACACATAGTTGCAGATAAGTATTTATTATAGTAGGTAGCATATAGGTACATACGGCACAATAATATAACCTGCTTTTTTACAATTTAAATTCAACCATGTAACAAATACCTATTAGTTTTCTAGATTCTTTTTTTATCATGACAAATATTTACAGAAAAGCTACATTATATTTTTAACTTTTTTGCCATCGTCCATCGACGGTAAATTCTAATAATTACACAATTAAATATATTTATATTATATTCTCCTATGTTATATAATATATTATAGTCGTCATAGTTATTTATTATAATTATTATATTGTTATATGTGTACATAATTATATATATTATGTACTGTATATTATATTAAATATAATATATTATATAAAATCTATGGTAATTATTGGTTAAACTATAGCGTATATTGTATGATAAAAATATATAGATATTATTATAGATTTTAATATAGATATAGATAACTGTATAAATATATAATATAATATACGCGCGTAGTATGTGGGACATTCACTAAAAATGTGATGCGTTTTTTTCAAATACTGTAAAAACTATATTGTTAGTTATAACTCAACTCATGATTCTAATAAATGCTTAGAACAGTTTATTGTAGAAGCAAAACATTTATTAGTTAATGGTATAACTGATACCAAAGGAATAACAGGTTAAGTTGAAATAGATGGGTTTTCTATGGATTCCCTTGTTAAGTCTTTTATATTGAAAGTTAAAAGTCATTCTGGATTTGATTTATATACAAGATGCCTTAAAAAAGGCGAATACTTAAAAAATTTGACCTGTTTTCCATTAACATCCAATTCATCAGTAAAAAGATCCCATGACAATTATATATATATAAAAAAAAAAAACGAAAAACATCATGTTGTGAATGCTATTTCTATTTTATCAGAGCCTCCTCAATTAGACCTTGTACATTCTATTGGACTAGATTATATGCAATTAACTTGTTTAGAGGTTATGAAAAAGTTAATGGAATTTGTGGATTGAGAAAGGATCTGTTAATGTTCGCTTACCAAGTTTGGCAACAAAATAAATATCATCATTACTATTGTCATTGCGTCCTCATATACCATGTGAATTTGCTTGTAAACCATAAGTCTTAAGCGAATTACCCTGATTTAAAGTGACTGAGCTTCGCCAACTTATGGTTTATACAGGCCAAATTGTATTTAAACCATTTTTAAAAGAGCACTGTTTTAATCATTTTATGATATTCAATGTAGCAATGATTATTTTATTGAATAATAATATGAATGATTACATAGACTATACTCGTTAATTTATGATTTATTTTATCTAACAATTTGAAATAATTTATGAAAAACACCTTGTATCTTATAATGTTCATGGTCTTATTCATATTTCAGATAATTATAAACGGTTTGGTCAATTAGATAATATTAGTACATTCGTGTTTGAAAATTTTATGAAAAATTTGAAAAAAAATCTTAGAAAACATGAATGCCTCTTCAACAATTAAGAGATTTCATGAAGAATTTGGTCTTAATGAAGTTAATAAAATAAATAATTCGCCTGAAGAAATACATTTAAAAAAAAAGCACTTTAATGGACCACTATTAGATGAATCATAGGACCTCAGAACAGTACTATTTATTTAATAAAATTAAATATAACTATTAAAATAACCAATGTTCCGGATCGTTTTGTACTAACTAATAGCAATGACATTATAGAAAGAGTTAAATTGATGATTGATAACCTAAATTGACCTAAATGACTATTAATACAGTTTACTTTTGCTAAAATCTAAATAAATGGCTTCAAAATAAAATATCCGTATGTATCTATCAGCTTGTGGCAGGTTAATTGTTTAACATAAATAAAAATTTATATTTATTATAATCAACAGTAATACTTGTTTGTTATTGACTTATTGAAATTGTTATCATAAAAACCATGTATCGTTCATATTAATTTTTCAAATTTTTATTATCTATTTATTTTTTTATGAAATTAAACAGGAATTTTTGAAAATATTTAGCTATTAAAATCAAAATTCAGATGAGTAGTTCCTTAGTTATTTAAATGTTTTTATTAAGGATTGTAGCTCTGTTGAGATACAATATGTTTGTCGTTTACAATTTTACGTTCGTTCCTTTAAGACTTCATGACTATAATGATAGCAGCTGGCACTGTAAGGTCGTAAAGGTAGAACGTCAAATGATAGTAAGAAAGTTTAACACATTTTTTTGGTTAGTATAACAATTTTATTTAAAATTACAATTTAGCCCATGTGTCTCACGTATGACCGTCGTATTTCGACTGAACAGCGTACCAATTTATATATTAAAATGCAGTAGTAATTACTTGTTGTATTTCACAACTGTAGTAAACTTATTTTTGTGATTATGGTTTACTTTATTTTACGTATAAATCATTAACATGATGCTCAGCAAATCCTTGTACTTTGATTCTCCTCGCACCTTTTGACCCATGATGTTTAATCTGTTATTGTAAATTTCATATTTATGGAAAATAATTAGATTAACATTATTTCATTTACGTAAACACCTCTACGCGTGTATATTTGTAAACCAATCCCGTGGCTCTTTGAAGATCACGCCACGGATACCTACAGGTATAAATATAGCAACTAGTTAGTACCTAAGACGGAATTATTTCATATTAATTTAACTGCATATAGTTCTCAGACACGAGCGTAACCTGTCTTCAAATTTCTAAAATACATAACTTTAAACTATTTTTTTTGTTTTAACATATATTAAAATATATCTATATAATATATATACTAAGTTTATTTTATTTTAAATCGACCTGTGCATTTTCAAACTTCAACAACAAGCCCAACAACGAGACGCCGATTTCGTTATTAAATAAAGTGTACAAGTGTAGTATGAGAGTATTACACAACCTTCCTCCCCCCCTCATCAACAATACGTATTTTTTATTGGCGTGCCGTGCTCATAGATAATATATATACATGGATAAGGCATAAGTGGGTGCACTTAATGCAGATTATGCTGGAGTCCAAAAATGCATGGAAGTGGGTAGAGAATCTCCTATCAAGGATTCTGGAAGAGGCAGAGATAACAATGCAACGAGGAGCAGGCATAATGTGACTCCTGATCGGCTAGTATATTTTTAGTTAAGTTTAGTTAAGATTATAGTGTAGGCAGAAATCCAAGTTTTATGGGATCTTTTCCCCTTTATTGTTAACTGTTTAGTTTGTAAGACTTAATGAGTGGGAGATTGGTCTATCACGGCTCACCTGTATTGTATTGCGTTTTTAATAATAAATGATGGAGGCCTGTAGGAAGTAATGCGCACGCAGTTCCCTCCAGGTTTTCATATGAAAAAAATGACATGAGTGGTTAGGACGTGTACTTGAAGAGAATAATTGTTATCGTAATGGTTACATTCAGTTACCGTTATGATACCTTTAATAGTAAACTTTGATAAGTGATTACACCACAATTTACAAAGTAAAAATTAATTAATTTTTTTAGATAAATAGTAAAACTGTATAATGTATATTTTATAAACTTTTTTAATATTAAAAATGATATCATCAATTGATATCATGGATAGAAATATGATTTTACCATAAACCACTAGTACGACCACAAGTAACTAGTGTGGTAGCATATATTTCTCTACGAGCACATTCCGTGTGTATTAGTTATAGGATGTCCTATCCATGTTATCTATGGCCGTGCTGCCACATTATTTCACACCAATTGATGTGTGCATATTGCATAATTGCTTTTACGTTAGGAGCAATATGTTCACAATATAATAGTTCTTTACCGAAACTTTTTTTTTTTATAGCACTCGGATATTCTTATTTAAGGGGGCTGCAGTGTTTTAAAGAATTTAGTATAGGCAATTTATCATGATGATATTAAAGTGACTTGTAAGTGTCTGCAAAGTAAACGAACATAAGTGTGTGTAGTTGTTTCGGTCAATATTTTCCAGAAACCATCCGCTGTCGACATCAAACATCATAGTCAATGAACAAATTATAGGGGTCATAAATATTATTGCCAATAGTAGGTAATTTTACCATTTTACTATTCTTTAATATAGTATATTTTTATAAAATTATCCAATCATTTCATCATTTAAAATTTTATTGTTCAGAAAATCAAAACACAACCAGTAGAATTCATTAATTGTTTACTACTTTTAAATATTATTCAATAGCCACAACACGATTGCATTAATATTTAGTGATTCACAGATGCTGAATTATATTCGTAAACCGTAATGAACCAGTGAGTTGTGACCAATCATAGCTAACGGGTACCAGAAATGCTATTTGACAATAGTCACTGATTACAAGTAACGAATTTCTGGGTAATAGACAGTAATAACTAATTAATAATTATTATTACATTATTCATTTTTGAAAGAGCTAACAGCTACAACGCCATGTCCCCCCCCAAATTTCCTGATTGTAAATTTCCGAGTGCTATTAGATAAGTTGGAGCGGAACGTGCGACAGAAATAAGGCTACATAATAATAGCGGGAGATTTCAACGCAAGGTCAACGGTATGGATGGACACAATAACAGACTCCAGGAGAGAGGATCTCTCTCTACTTGTAGACACACTCTGCTTGGATGTCGTTAACGCAGGCGACGACCCAACATTTATAGGAAGGGGTGCCGGATCAATTTTAGATGTCACGTTCGCTACAAAAACGCTCGCGAGGAGAGTGACGGAGTGGAAGATCCTTGAATATGATGCCTCTAACTCATTAGTTAGAGATGCCCAGTTTGGCTTCCGTCGGGGTAGGTCTACCATTGATGCCGTTAAACGGGTGATCGATCAGATGGAAGCAGTTGCACGCGGCCCTTCTCAGGACAGAGACTTGTGCGTGGTTGTGTCCCTGAACGTCAGAAATGCGTTTAATTCTGTTTCGTGGGATAGGATCGATGCCACCTTACAGTGCTTTTCTTTCCCACTATATATTTTGTGGATCCTTCGCTCATATATGAGCGATAGGACGCTGTTGGTGGGCGACGCCTCTGCCCCAAGAAGCATGTAGGTGACTTGCGGTGTTACACAGGGTTCTGTTATAGATCTAGCATTGTGAAACATCTTCTATGATGATCTGCTACGGCTGCCTCTCCCCGTTGATGTTAGTCTGGTGGGCTTTGCGGATGATGTGGCATTGGTTATCACGGTCCATAATGCCGATCTGGTTGAGCAGGTGGGTAACCCTGCCCTCTGCCCAATTGACGACTGGATGACGGAACGTGGCCTGGAGGTTGCCCCGCAAAAATCGGAAGCGGTGGTTTTCACCAAGAAGAGGGTGATAGGAATCCGGTTTTAGTTATGCGTGGATGCATGATACCGGTTAGGCCATGCATCAAGTACCTGGGTGTATATTTGGACATCAGGCTTAGTTTTGAGCAGCATATGTCGTTGGTGACGGCAGCAGCGAAAAGGACAATCACCGCTTTTAGCAGGCTCATGCCCAACATCGATGGTCCGTCAAGCGGCCGTAGGAAGCTTCTGATGTCCGCGGCATAGGCCAAGTTGATGTATGTGTCACCAGTATGGGTATTACAAATTGCCAGGTATAGTAAATACAGTTCGGCTCTTAGTCAGTCGTAACGTCTAGCCGCGATCATGATTACGCGGTGCTACAGAATGGTCAGGTTATCCTCCCGGCTCACCTTCTGGCCTTCGAACGTCTGTGAGTGTACGAACGCAGAAACGAGGGGTTACTGGCTGTTGTCAGGAGCCAGGAGCGTGCGGCGACTATAATTCTCTGGCAGTAACTCTGGGGCCAATCAACGGTAGGGTCTTGGACGCGCAGTCTGATTTCCAGTCTAGAGTGGTGGCTGCAGAACTCCATCCTTTCTGCTGTGTCGTTCCATATAGTTCAGGTACTTACAGGGCATGGCTGCTTCCAGAAGTATCTATGGCAGAGGAAGAGGGTCCTGGATCCAGCCTGCCTTCATTGTAGGCATCCCGACGATGATATCGTTCACACGATTTTTGAGTGTCCGCAATGGGAGCCTCTGAGATGCGACTTGGCCGCTGCGTTGGGGCACCCCCCGCATTATGGCGATGTTACAGAACTCATACATGCCCAAAATATTGACCAGATGCCCAAAGATGTAGCTGCTAGAAGGAGACTAAGTGCGGTAACTACGAGATAGAGGAACCTGTTTGGCATAATTGTGGAGCAGATCCTTGGGAACAAGGAAGCTTTTGAGCGGACCAGGCAGCAGCAAACGTTGCATTATGCCTCTCCCGTTTCCTTCAAACTGACATCCTGAGGATACTGACATCGGTTTTATCTAGTTTTATTTTGATTGCTGTATTAACATATGTTGTATGTTTGAGCTGGGGGGCGGGGATTGGCTGAACTCAGACTTCTTGTAGTTAGCTTAGTAGTATAATGTGTAGTTAGTTGTTAGTACTGTCTACAGCACCAAAGCTTGTTCGTAATTTAGCATGTTCGTTATATTAGTATTAATTGTAGTCACCAAGTTTATCTTTTTTATTTATATTTTTGTGAGGGTGCAGACGAGGAGATTTGGCTTGTGTGCCCCATGTAGAGTTGTATTTTATTAATAAACAATGGGTTGGCAGGTGGCAGTAATGTTTAAGTACAGTTTTCACCTGCCATTTCGGTTTTAAAAAATAAAAAAAAAGTTAGGTTAGGCCCCCCCCCCGACGGGATACACCTTGGCGTGGTGGGGGGGGGGGTTACGTTTCCCGTCGACTCCGCGAGCTACGCCAACAGGAACTCCCACACCGGAAGATCCTGGACGAGGGGAGCTACCAAGAGGTTCCCAAGGGGCAGGGCGGGCTCTTCAGCCTTGGCAGGCAATCATACTAAGTGAAGATAACACTGATTCCAAATCCCCTTAGCGGTAGGGCTACAACGCAAGGGAGAGGTACCCTTTAAAATACTACAAATGGAAGTGAACAACAGAAATTTGGTTACCGCATCAGGGGACTCGGACCCCTCAGGTGCTGGTTGTAGTGGGTGAATCTGGTGTAATAGCTGGTTCCAACGTAGCGGGCCCACTGCAATCGTCATCCAGCGACCGTGAGAAAATGGGGTTGGTCAGCCCCCATTTCCCTATCAGAGACTAGTGCTGTGGCGGCACCGCCGTCTAAGATTGCCTCTACTAAAATTGACGATCTAAGACTTGCGATGAAGACTCTAGATGGCCAGTTGAGAGCGCAAGACGAAGTGCTTCTCAAGCTTCGCCAGAAAGCTTCTGACCTCGTGTTTGCCGCAAAAAAGACCCACATCCCGGTGGTGGCTAGTGCTAACCAGTATCTGCTGGAAGTCGAGTGCGGACTAGCAAGCAGACGAAAGGAGGTAATCTCGGCATACAACACTCCACAGAAACAAATGCGGGATTACTCGACAGCGAAGCAGGAAAAAATTAAAAAGAAACCAGCAGATAATAGAAGCTTTGGTACTCACATCCTGGAACTAGGATCCAAAGTTACTAAAAACGCCTCCACCAGCACGGATCTGAAGGCCGCGGAGTGGGTTGCAGTCAATGTCAAAGTGAATGAAAAGAACAATAGAAAAGAAGTTGCCAACCCCAAGAGGAAGAAGAAGAAAAAGAAAAAAAAGGTCAAGGAAAATCAGCTACAAGAGAGACCACAAAAGCAGAAGCAGCAACCGGAACCGGCAAGGCAGAACGAACAGGAGCTGACAGTGAAGAGGAAGGAGACCTGGAACGAGGTGGTCAAGGAAACGACACCCGCCCCCTAGTGGTACGCAAGGAACAGCCCCGGGCCCAAAGATCGAAGCGTAAATGAAGCGCAAGATCCCACGACGGCAACGGTCACCATTGACCGCCCTGAGGGCGGAGGCTCACTCGCTGAAGTTATGAAGCAGGTGTCCTCCTCCATCAGTTTGGTCTCCCTCGGCGTTAAGGTATTGTTAACGAGAGAGAACAAGATCGGAGGGATACAGCTAGAAATGAAGGGGGCAGAAAAGACTGCTCTCCTGGAAGGAAAGACCCGAGAGATAGTTGGGGAAGCCACCCTAATTTTATAGCCAAATACAAATTTTGAAATCATTTTTTTTCTTTTTGATCTATAACATTTTAAACGTTGACTTTCTTTATTTTTTTTATTTAATGTAATGCAATTTTTATTTTTGAATAAAAAAGCTTTAAAATATAATGCAAGATTCCTCTTAAGTTTTTCATACAGCAATTAAAAATATCAAAAATACGTATTCACAATTTTTTTAAGTTTTTAAAAATTTTATAAAATTGGACAAAATCACAAAAATATCACACAGATAAAAACTTAAATGTGTATATAATATTGTGGTTAAAAATTCTAAATATTTTAATTTTAATAAGCTAAGGCTTGACATTATAGTAAAAAAATCATCATACTTATGTTTTTTTACAGGAATTTAAAAATAAAGTTAAGCATAAATCCACATAGATTTGTTTTTAAAGAATTGAAGTTTTTATTTTTGCGACGTTATTTAAACGCATAATATAGAATTATTTTATTAATTTTTTAATATCGATGCCCGTGATATTAAACGATTATAATATATGAATTAATTTTACAATGGTGTGTTTTTTTTATGTCTCAATTTTCATCTTTAGGATAATTTTTATTTTTAAAAATCTACATTAAGTTTGTTTCTGATAAGAAATTGGATCTTGTTAGTGTACTTCGAGGGACAAAAATAAAAAAAAATCCTACTACCTATTTTTTAAAATAATCAGAAAAAACATAACATAAATTGAGGATAAACTAGAATTTTCACGTAAAACTTGTAGTTTTCCACAAAATTTGTTTTTTCTTGTAATTTAAAAATTAAAAATCGTAGTTACTTAAAGTTTTTAATAAATATTTTATAGACATAAAACAATTTTTAAAATACATTGAATCTTTTTTAGCTATTTATGAACATTTTAGATTGTTGAATATTTTTAGATTGCGCATATTTATATCTGATGAAATATTTGTTTGTAAAGAATATTAAAAATAATTCATACATGGTGTAATATGTCAATATAAATTGTTTCCAGAACAAAAATATCAAAATTACAGTTACAGTTTTATTTTTATAGGCATTTGAAATTTGAAATTTTTAATATTATAATTCTTGTGTAAGCTATGTAAATATATAACAAAATAAATTGTTACTATATTTTTGATATATTTTTATTGCTGCAAGAATTACGAGTACTTAAGAGTTTTTGTATTAAACTTTTAAAACTTATTTCCTCTCTAACAAAATTGTGATCATACATAAATTACGAAAATAAAAAACTGATACGAATTTTAAACTACATATTTACATATTTATTTTTATAAATATTTGTCTGTGAGCTATGAGAACAACTAATGAAGGGTCTTGTAAGAGGGTTGTTCCAAAAGTAATGCACAGCGCGCTCTAGCTGTCTTGCAATGTGATATTATCAGCTGATTTTAGTATCAGTTTGTAGCTTGAAGTCTAACGAACACGTGCGTTTTCTGTTTTAGTTGTTTTAGTAAAGTATAATGATGTGTGAGAGCGATAACGAAAGTGAGAACAATTCGTCGGCTCACATTTCTGTTTTTGAGCAATGCGCATACATTAAAATCGAAACGAATCGTGGTAAAACAGTGCCTGAAATTCATGCCGTGTTAAATGGTGTGTGGAACGGATACTGTGGATCGTAGTACGGTGCAAAGATGGCATCAGCGATTCCGTGATGGTCGTATAAGTATTGATAAAAATCCTCGCTCTGGCCGACCCTCTACGGTTACTCAAGACAACATTAACGCGGCTATTCCCGCAACTCTATTCGATGAAGACCGACGAATAACGGTGAGAGAGATAGAGAATGAAACAGGTATTTCAAAATCAAGTGTTCACCGCATTTTAACGGAAATTCTACAGAAACGAAAGATTGCAGCACGTTGGGTGCCTCATTTTCTGTCACCGGAATAGAAGGATACACGCAAAGACATTTGCCGTGAACTCCTTTCTCGCTACGAAAATGAAAAAGAAACGTTTCTTGATCGTATAATTGCAATAGATGAGACTTGGATCCGTGACTTTGAGCCGGAGTTAAAATCTCAAAGCAATATTTGGAAGGGAATAACATCACTAAGAGCAAAAAAAGTTCGTCGCCAGCAAACAAAGGTGAAACAAATGATGATTTTTGCTTACGATAAACTTAAGATAATTGTCACTAATCGAGTTCCAATTGGCAGTAGTGTAACGGGGGATTACTACAAAACATTCCTTGCCAAAAAATTGCGACCAGAAATCCGTAAAAAGCGACCAGGAATGTTACAAAATGGTGTGTCCATTTTGCACGATAATGTGCGGCTGCATATCGGAGCACCAGTTGTCGCTCTTTTTGAGAAATATGGATGGGAACGCCTCAAACACCCACCGTATTCGCCGAATTTAAGTCCCCTGGACTTTGATTTATTTCCAAAACTGAAGGAACCACTTAGAGGGATCCGTTTTCCCAACTTAGATATACTAAATGAAGAAGTGAGCCGAAGGATCCGTGAACTCAACAAAGATTGCGTCTTATGCGGCATTCAAGCGCTCCCGAAACGATGGTAATCGTGTATAGATAAACAGGGAGATTATATCGTAGGTCTATAATATTGTATTTAGTTTAAAATAAAAACTTATTTATTCAAAGCAAATTGTGCATTACTTTTGGGACAACCCTCGTAATATATATTAAAACTTTTTTATTTATAATCAAAAATTGCATAAAAGGGAAAAATACTGAAAAAAAGTTTGAAGTTTAAATGTCTATAAATAGCTGAAACAGATTCAAAACACTTTGAAATTTTATTATGTCTAAAATGCTAAAAAAAAAACATTTGGTAAAATCTTCTAGTACCCACTTGATTTTTGAATTACGCTGAAAAAACAAATTTAATTTTTCAAAAACCGGATTCTCTTACAAACTACTGTTTTTTTTTATTTTATTTTTGTTTATTTCGATTATTATGAAAAGTACTAGAAATTTTTTTTTACTTTTGAACCACCCCCCACCCTTCCCCAAGAACCAACTAGATTCAATTTTCTACTAAAAATCACTCTATTGAAATTTTCATGCTTAAACTAAGAGTTATGTCAGTCAAAAAAAAGTAGACAAACATCATCATTGTAATACCAATATACATATATATGTAATATAATTTGATCTTACGGGCGTCAATATATTGAGCTCTGGTGGTCAAAAACGACAACTCATTTTTACGTACCTACACGCGATCTATTTCAATGCTCGTTTTTGATCGTCATCATCGTTATGAACTTTTGTTTTCCTCATTAAGTTGATTATTTCCGACATTTCATCAATTGTCGATTGTTTCATCTTGATAATTCCTTCTTTTTCAGATATTTGTTCGCTGTTGCCACAAACGTGGGGAACATTTCTTATTAATAAAAATCTTTAAACACGATTGAAATAGACATAAAATTGAGTCTCGATAACTTGAATCTCAAGGGGAATAAAAATAATGCGATTTATGTATTTTTCGAGTTAATTAGGTATCTCAAGGTGGCCCGAATACAACTTGAAATCACTTCAAGAGGCAAGAAAAGATTTCGAGTTATCAATGTTCGATTGCATTTATGTTATGGTGTATACATAAATAGTAGGTTTACACGTCAAATTGAAACGAAAAAATAAAATTACAATAGTATTGCACGGTCTGTGTCTTACCATTTTTCCGAAATTGTTTTGTTGTACGTGTCTGACAGTTGTATGTTTCTAATATTTAATCGTTGGATTTCGCTTTCAAGATCCTCGATTTTCGATTCAAATTTTTCTCGAACAAACGTATTAATCCAACAACTAGCTCTGGTTTCCCACTGTTTTATTTCATTTTTCAATTCGACACCTTCGTCTTTTAAACGATCGATAGTGATAATATAGTCCTGGTTTTCAAGTGTCTGCAGGTCAGACAAAATTATATTCGTTATATTTTATTATAGTTATACACAGTACCTATTCGCTAAACAAAATATTTATTTCAATTAACGAATTTAATGAATAATAAAATAAATTTAATGTAAAATTCTGATAAATATTTTTCACTTATACCAAAAGTTTGACCATCGATTCAAGTTCCAAAGTTATATCTTCCCTAAAATTAACATATAGATATATTTAACACGTTATATCATCAATGCTATATAATATACCGTCAAAAAAACTAATCTCACATAAATTTTATTTGTTTTTGCTGTTTAATGTTCAAATCAGATTGTTCGCTTGATCGCATAGAACGTTGCACAAATTCAGATCTATTTTTTCCTACTTCAGATCTCAATTCAAGCAGTTTTTGATTAGTTTTTTTATATCTATTACAATGTTATTGTGTAAATTATTAATAAAATATGATATTATTATAGTTACTTGATACTTTACTTATTTTTAAGTACAATTATCTCTTCTTGAAACAAATCCCTGTCCCTCGAAACCTCAACAAGATCATTTTTTAACTTGTTTCTTTCCTTGAACAAATTTTCAATTCTTATAGTTTTTTCAGAGTCTGTCTTCTCCAAATCATCTACTGTCTTGCTTAAAATTTCTATCTTTGAATTTAATGTCGAGGTTTGTGTAGCCATTGTCAATAATTCTTCACTTTTTTTACCTAAATTACGTTTTATATTTGTATAAAATCTATTATCATTAATTAGTCATATTTGACAAACCCAATTCCAAATTCAACAATGTTTTTTCATTGGTTATATTTTTCAAATTAATTTCTAGTTGTTCTAAATTAATTTCTAATTGTTCTAAACTAATTCCACACGTCTGAATTTCTTTATCATATTTAATTTTATTCAACTGTTCTTGAAGAGATTTTATCATATTTTTACTTTTTTCCAATTCGATTGTTACGTCCTTGTGTTGTTCTTCTAGTTCTTTAAATAATGTCTGATAGCTTTTTTTTGTCTTTAGAGAATTAAAATAAAAAACTTATATATTGTAACATATATATAACATATATACATACATATATATTTACTAACATATATATTGCCTATACACAATTAATACATATTAAATTAAATGAATTTCTTAAATGTTATATAGTTAAAAATTTATTGATTTTTAGATTTTGAGCGTAGGTATTGATTTTACAATCATGTGTATGGTTTTTTTGTTTTTTTTTTGTCTGTATACATGATAAATTTTCAAAAGAATACTACAATTTTCTTTATCAGTATCTTGTCTGGTAGAAAAGTGAATCTAGTTAGTACTTTAGGGAGGTCATTTTTGAATATTCTCAATCATTTTTAAAAGCATCAAGAAAAACAAATCAAAAATTAAGGAAAAATATGAATTTTTATATAACGCTGGTTTTCGAGAAAATCGATTTTGTTTTTTGGCGTAAATCAAAAAAAAAAAATACTGTATAGATGCATGCAATTTTCACCAAATGTTTAAATAACCATTTTCTATACACAATAAAATATTCAATATATTTCGACTTTTTTGAGCTATTTATAGTCATAATTAGGGCTCGGAAGTTGTAGGAGTTGCATATTTTTCTGTATGCCCTTAATTTATAGCAGACCAAGCTAGACATTTGATACAATTGCGAGTTAAAAAATTGAAAATTAAAAATGCATATTTTGCATATTTTGCCAATTTTAGCTAAAAAGTGCATATTTCATTGATTTTATACACAAATTATGCATATTTCATATTTTTCTAAAAAAATTGATTTATTTCTTTCTTAACCTGTATATTTCAACTAATATTGAATATAAAACTCAAAATTACCAAAGAAGGTATTTATTGTCATCGCCATAGTAAATTACGGAGTTAATAACAGTGATGTGATACGTATTTAGTATATCATGCTAGTATGCCGAAATACTTATTTGTAGTACTATCTTATCGTCGATAAGTTATCGTAAATATAATGATGGTTTCTATATTTATCGTTACTGTCGATTGTACACGATTGGTGTTTGACAGTTTCGTTTTAGACGTCGTATTGTTAGAAGTGAAGTGCGTGTATTTTTTCAATTTTATATTTAATATTAATATTTCGATTT
>JACXSJ010003605.1:0-20655 GCA_014851325.1 Pentalonia nigronervosa | reverse complement strand
TATGCTATATAATAATTGAAGGGAAAACCTCTAATATAGCAATAATCAACTGTTATGCACCAACTGAAACAGCAACTAACGATGATAAAGACTTTTTCTACGATAATCTAGAAAGAGTATACGACATTATACCCAGAAGCTACATAAGAATTCTAGTTGGAGACCAAAATGCTCAAGTAGGGCGTGAGCATGCCTTTAGGCATACTACAGGAAAAGAAAGTATGCATAGTGAAAGCAATAATAACGGATTAAGATTAATCAGCTTTGCCTCAACCAAAGGATTAGTTATAAGTAGTACCTAGTTTCAACGTAAAGAAATTTACAAACAAACTTGGGTATCTCCAGATGGAAGAACTAAAAGTCAGATCGATCATATACTTATAGATAAGAGATACAGATCTAGTGTAAGACAAGTTAGAAGTTATAGAGGAGCTGATGGAGACACGGATCACTACCTAGTCATATTATCATTTAGAACTAAACTGGCTAATAGTTGGAAGCAGAAAAGACTAAAAGGTAGAACCAGCCTGGAAATAGAAAACACTAAGGATCGAGAGAAAGTGAAATCATATCGAGGAATACTAAATAATGAACTAATGAAAACATCTCAAAATACAGAGCAAAACCCTGAAGAAACTTGGAACATAGTTAAAGATTCAATAAACAAATCAGCTGAAGTTTGAAAAGAGAAAAGAAAAGAAAACACATTCAACGGTAAGAATTCATGGTTTAATGAACGATGTAAGGAAGCCATAGAAAGACGCGCAGAAGCAAGATTAAAAATGATACAAGACCCGTCTCCTGGCAATATAGAGGAATTTGTTAAAAACAAAAAAGCTGCAAGCAAAATACTGAGACAAGAAAAAAGACAAGCGGAAAAAGGACTTATTCAAAAAATAGAAGAACATAGGCTCAACCCAAGGTTGTTCTTCAAAAAATGCAGATCGATAAAGGAAGGATTTAAAGCTCAAACTCATATGGTCAAGGACAACGATGGAAAATTGATAACGAATGAAGAAGGCATCATCTAGAAGTTTCAAGCGCATTTTAAAAACATCTTAAATGTCGATCAAGGTATTAGGGAAGAAATTGTAGATACGGTCTATCATACGGCACAACCTCTTGTAGAGGAACCTAACCACGAGGAGGTAAAGGATATAATCGCGGCACTGAAAAACAACAAAGCCCCCGGTGAAGATAATATCAATTCTGAACTATTAAAGATTGGTACTCAACAACTTGTGACCAAAATTCACGGGCTACTAAAACAAATATGGAATACTAACCGAATATCTGAAGATTGGAAAACAGCCGTTATTTGCCCCATATACAAAAAAAGGCGACCATATGGATACAAGCAACTACCGGGGAATTGCGCTTTTAGACTCATGCTACAAAATCTTATCCCTGGCATTATTACGAAGATTAGAGGTATATTCAAAAGATTTAATAGGAGACTATCAAAGTGGTTTTGTGAGAGGAAAATCCACCTCTAACCATATTTTCACAATCAGACAAATGATGGAAAAATTTTATGAATTCGGAAAGGATGTCCACATGTGCTTTGTTGACTTCAAGCAGGCTTACGATAGCATAGTTCGGAATAAACTGTGGGTGGCCCAGAAGAATTTGGAATACCCAAAAAACTTATCGATCTCATAAAAGCATGCAACACGAATACAATGTGCAAAGTGAAGTTTGGCAACGGTACATCTGACAGATTTGAGGTTAGCACAGGACTCAAACAGGGTGATGCCCTGTCACCAGTTCTCTTTAACCTAGTGCTTGAAAAAGTGATCAGATCGATGCCAATGCGACAAGACATGGAGTTGTTATCAAATAGTACACTCCTCGCCTATGCAGATGATATAGTTATAATAGGCAGTACGCGACAAGATGTAGCGATAAGAACTAATGATTTGTTAAACGCAGCGAAGCCAATGGGTTTAGAAGTGAATCAGGATAAAACCAAATATTTAGTCATGACTAGGGGAACAAGGGATATCTCGGACCTAGTAGTAGAAAACTATACCTTCCAACAAGTGGAAAACTTCAAATATCTTGGGGCAAACATAAATCAATACAATAACATGCATAATGAAATTAAAATTAGGATATCAGCCGCTAACAAGGGCTATTACGCTTTGGAAAAATTGTTCAAGTCAAAGTTCCTCTCTAGACGATCAAAGGAACGCCTGTACTTAAGTTTCCTACGGCCAGTTCTAACATTTGCATATGAAACATGGTCGACTACTAAAGGAGATGAGGAAAAAATGGCTTGTTTCGAAAGAAGAGTTCTTAGAAGGATTTATGGACCTATACTAGAAAATGAAGTATACAGAAGAAGAACCAATAAGGAAGTACAACAAATTTATCAAAAACCTGGTATCAACGCGTACCTTATGAGCAAACGAATTGAGTGGGCAGGCCATGTATGGAAGTCAAATGGTATCCTAAAGAAAGCTCTGGAAGGAAAAATCAATGGAAAAAGACCTAGGGGTCGCCTCAGACAGCGCTGGATAGACAGGGTTAAGGAGGATATTGACAAGTGCGCCCAGGGTTTGACTTTAGAAGATAGTGTTGACAGAGATAGTTGGAGAAAAGTAGCAGAGGCAGCGAAAGTCCTTCAAGGACAGTAAAAGCTGAAGAAGAAGAAGAAGAAGTCAAGATATTTTTGCTCGAAACGTTAAATTATAGAAAAAAAACATTTTAACTATGGTCCTATAGAAGTAGAAAATATATCACCTCCTATAAAACCAATTCATATAACAAATTTTCACTTAAAAATGTCAGCAAAAAAAATGATAATATTTGTTTATTATTTTTCTTTAATGATAGGAGATTTAATTCTTGAGGATGAAAATGTGTAATTATTTTTTTAAATTTCTTGAAAATTATTGATATTTTGCTCATATGTCAAATGTCTTATGCATCAATGTTCTAATTAAAACAACTAATAATAAAGCATAATTCTGACTATATCTCATTGTTCAAAAATACGTAAAAACCTAAACATCATTTATTAGTACATTATACAAATATTAACAAACACTCTGGTCCTCCTATACATTTTTAGTGTTTTAGGTATGAAGCCAAACACAAAGAAATGAAATTATATGTACATGCAATTACATCAAGAAAAAATGTTTATCTATCTTTAATCAAAACATATCAATACAAATTTGCATATAATATTCTAAATTCAAATTATTCTTTTGATATTAAAATAAATACAAATAATGAATATGTAAATGGCAGTAATTACAATCAACTTATTTTAAGAGATCTACGTTTAACAAGTAACCAATATATATGTTACTTATAGATAGAATTTAAAGGTACATTATATAAAATACGTTATAATAATAAATAATATAATACTACAATAATAGTTACTACCTACTCATTATTATAAATATCATATTTTCTTATTTTAAAAATAATAGAAAATGTATATTTAAATAATTAGTATTAAGTAAATGTAAAATGTAAATATAAATAATAACTTAAATATAATATGTATGTAGTATACAACCCGATAGGCGACAACGAACGTGTCATACAAATCATAATAGATTAAACAAACAGATAATAGAACTGCGAAGCCGGATCGGGGGCAGTTGTCCGAAAAATGATAAGGATCCGGGCCGAAAGACGGCGGCATTCAATTTGTTGCCAACATTAAATTTTCAAAAATTATACTATAAAATTATTTTTTTATTTGTGTAGTGACACTGTTCAACTAAATAATTATTATTTTTATTTGTGTAGTGACACTGTTCAACTAAATAATTATTATTATATTATATATAATTTATACTTATTATATATTTTTTAAATCTATCACTGAGTATTTCTTCTATCATAAAAAAGGTAATTAATTATTAAAATCCATTTTTGTTATATATGACAACAATATGTATGACAAACTTTTATAGTTAAAAACTTAATAGTCAATAGATAGAAATACTGAAATCGTAAACTACAAAATACGCGGGAATTATATAACTTTTATCAATAGGAATATAATAATAATAATTTATATTACAATATTTCAATTACAATTGTAGATAGTACTTTTTCGATTTTCGATTTTCGGGTCCTTATCATTTTTCGGACAACTGCCAGTCACCGTGCGAAGCCTACATGATGGTGTCTGCTTTAGAAACAATATTCTTAGAATAGCTTATCTATATAACTAACCGTCCGTTTGAAAAACCAGTGACGTTTATTATTAGATAATAATATACAAGATAATGAACGTTACCGCCACGCTGTACATATTTTTTCGTTTCGTATTTTAGATTAAATTTTTTCTACGTAAATATAATTTTAAAAAAAAATGTTCAGTATTTTTTCTTATGTAATAATAAAGGTCCTATGGCCCCCAACTTCGACACACTTTAGGGGCCCCGGGGCCTAGGCCTCGGCGCCCCCGATCTAAATACGCCCCTGTAAACATATTTCAGTAATTGTATGTACCTATACTTCTACAGGTAATATGTACCTACCGATTTAATCTTTTATAAATTAGGCACCTATAATACTACGTGCGTTGTTTAATAATTATAAATATAAACTACAATGTTAATATATTTTTTCTTATATCATGTGTTAGGACTATATTATATTATATTAATATATTCATATTATATATTTAATGATTAGATAATATAATTAATAAAATATTTTAAAATTAATTCTGAATTTATTTCTTACAAACTTCTTACTTCTTTTAAACAATTATATTATGATGAAAATCTAATTTTTGATATGCTCTCTTATAGACTATGCTTAATACTTTTGGGCTGAGATTGCATGAAATTTTGCATTTTTTTCCCGGGCAATCTGGAAATGTACTATATTATTATACATTTATAACTTTATTAAATATTGTATAATTTGGTACAATACGTTTTGAACTTATAATATTATTTATTTTTAGTTTATTTTATTTTTATAACTGTTAGTAAGTACATGTTTATTGTTAAATTCATTACACATTTTAAGGGTATATAAGTACCTAAAGATTTTTTATGGCATTTCCTAATTTTATATCTTAGGTATTAAAAAGCATTATATTTCCCTACGCTATGAAACCTCTATAAAGTGGAAATTCTCAGCCACTGAAATTTTGTCCGCTATTTAGAGGATTCAGTTTGTAAAACATTTGTTGTTTATTCCCAAAAAAAGTCCGTTGTTTAGAGGTGTCCGTTGGGAGAGGTTTCACTGGTACTTATAAATAACACAAATATTTTTTAGATTTAACAAAATATTTTGTTTAAAAAACAAATGAATGTGTTTAAATTGGTTAATTCAAATAAATCCTCGATCAATGAATTCATAATCTTATCTTAAGCATTGATAAACATATTGTAAAATTAATGATACATTTTTTTAATTTTTTATTTAAATTAATAAATAATGTACTTCTAAATTAATAATCGTTATATTAACAAATATATTGTTAAATCAACATACATATTTTTATTTTTTTTTGAAAACACAGGTATATATAGTTGAGTGTACTGTGCCAAGATTTTTAAACAGATGTTTACAATATATGGCCATTACATACCGCTTGTTTTTTTGTTTATTAACCGAAAAAACTACTAATACATATATTTCATGTTTAAAACACGTCCGTGAAAAATGTAGAGCTGTACATTAAGATTTTAAACCAATAGTCATTTTCAGTGATTTTGAAAAAGCCATTCATCGTGCTTGTATCTTTATTTGGTCAAACATTAAAATATATGGATGCCGGTTCCACATAATACAATTTTGGTATAGGAATATACAACAAAATGGATTAAGTGTAGACTACAAGACAAAAGATTTAGAAATAAGTAAATGGTTGATTAATTGTTGAAGATTAGTGTTCTTAGAGCCGGAAAATGTTTTAGACTTATAAGTATAAACTTCAACCCTAATGGAATTAAAACCTGATGATAATCAAGTTATTAAATTCGTAGATTATTTAGTAGATACATACATTGGAGAAGATGCAATTTTTCCACCTGATGTGTGGGCTTGTGCATTTGTTAATATGTATTATCATATTATTGTATTACGTATTATAGTTATTAAACTAATGCAAGTAAATCATTTCATGCTTATTTTAATTCAAATTTCAATTCCACTCACCTAAATATATATTCTGTCATTACAAAATTAAAAGAAGTTCAATCAGAAACGTACTTTAAAATCAACAGCCAAGATGCACCATTTTAATATCAGAATACAAAAACTAAAAAAAAAAATGAATTCTTAGAATGAACACTTAAAAAATATAAAAATAAGGAAATATCAGTGAGTGAATACATCAAACACGTGGCTTTTTCTTTAAAAAATAATATAATATAACCTTACATTATTATATTATAATTTTTCACTTACATTTTTACACTACAGTTTTACTTGTATTTTTTGCATTGAGTTATCAAATGAAATCCAATACTGAAACATTTTACTTACATTTTATATTTATGTAACGAATTTCATACTTGAATAATGATATGAAAATAAAAATATTTTTTGCAGGATAATGAGAATCGTCAACTCATGATGTCCTCCGGATAATGCTAAATAGTTTTCAAAAATATTATAAGAAAGTTATATGTATATTTTTATTCGAGCCAAGGTTACACCTAAATAATTTTTACCTGCGAAAACCCCGGACTGAGTTTATACCTAAATCATTTTTTACCTAGAATAAACACGGGTCGAGTTTACAATAGACCCAGTAGATACATTGTTTTGCTGTAATTAAAAAAACCAATAATTGAAAAAAATTTAAATTTTAGATTATTTTATTTCAATATTATATACATGTAAAATGTACTACAAAGCATTCAAATTGCTTAAAATTTAAATCTGAAATACTACTTTAATCAGCACATTGTAACAGCATAGCGCTCAGTTGCTATTATTGCTTCAATTTAATTGCTGATAATCTTTGTCAATTGAGTACTAGTGGTGTATTGGTATGAGTTCTGTAAATAATAAAATATTTATACTTTAAAAATATTAAGTAGTAACTAGAACTAGATTACTTTAAAGTTATAATACCAATAAAGCCAAATTATAAAATTAAAAAGCTCAATGTAAGAAGTCTATGATAATATTCTTATATTTCAGTCAATAATCGGTCAAATCACTGAGAACAATTTAATTTAAAACTAACAACACAAAATTGTTTTGTGTAACATAAACTGTTACCTATGTCAATATATTCTACTTTTATAAGACGGAAATAACACGTCATACGGATTCGACATCCTTAACCCAAACCATCATTTACTGTTACCGTCTTAAAATGTAAAGTATATTAAAATTAAATTCAGCAAAAACAATCATTTTGTATTGTGAGTTTAAATATTAGAGTGAATTGTCCTATAATAAGACTTAAATGTAAAAATATTATATATATCTTTTCTCGTTTGTTTGGAAAACAAATCTGGTTGGCACTTCCGGGGGTAAAAAATAAAAAATTCTCAGTAGTTTTCAAAAATGTTGGAAAAACAGAAATTTTTAAACAAAACCAATTTTTAAATAAATCGATTTTGTTTTTGCTGTAACACAAAAAATAATAATCCTACGGTAGATTTATGAAATGTTCACCGAATGTTTATATTAGTATTTATTATACAACATAAAATTATCACTATATTTGATCTGTTTTGAACCTAACATATAAATAATAGGCAAAATAAATTTTTTGTTTTAATTTTAGCTTTTTATATGATATTTTCAATTTTTTTTTATTATAGTCAGTAATAAGGTTTTCACTCCGTCAAAAAACTTGAAAATTGAATACAAGATTCCACAGAACTTGTTTAAAATTTAAAAACCAAGTTGAGCGTAAATCCACTAAAGTTTTTTATAAGCATCTAAAGTTGAAAATTCGACAAAATCAAAATAATTTGCAATTTTATTTAATTTAGAAATTCATGAAAAATGTTCTGTTTATATATCTAAGATTTATATCTAAGATTCAAAAATACAATACAAGATTCCCCATAAGATTTTATATCTTTCACAAAAAAAAAAAAACTTACCAGAAAGTCAATTGAATTTTTTATGGGCATTTAAAATCACACATTAGATAAGCCGTAAACTAACGATTACTCTTAGAACATTTTTTTTTATTTTATTGTAATTTAAAAACGAAAAACCATGGATACTCGAAATGTTCACAGAATATTTATGAGATTATTATTTTTTAATCAATATAAAAACATTAAAAAAATTTGACTCTTTTTGATCTAGTTGTGAGCATAATAAACTTAACATGTTTAATATAAATATTTATAAAAAAATGTTCATTGGGTCAAAAAGCTTGAAAACCGAAAACAAAATTTCTCATAAGTAGCTCATAATGTAACCAAAAAATTCAAAAAATGTATTAACTTCATTTTTTTTATACACATTTTAAGTAGAAATTTAGACAAAATTACTTATTTATTTTAAACAAAGAATAACGATGTACCTAGTCATTTCTTTGTAATTGAAAAATATTATTCGTGGGTGCATGAATCTTAAGTATAGTATAAATATAAAGTATTAAAATAAATTACTATAATAGCAATAATATCATAAAATATGTAAAGTAATATAAGCTGACAGCTAATAAACGTTTGTCTCAGAAGTAATTTTTGAATGTATTGTCGTAATATTGTATAATATGTTCATTAAAATAAACATATTTATAATATTTAAAATGTCATTAAAAAAAATAAAAATTAATTTTTCTAATTTCGTTTTGGAGTTCTTGATATTGTATTTAAATATATACCATAATAAATATGAACGATAACTTATTCTAATTTCTTTTTTAAATATATTTATTTATGTTGCATATTAATAAGTTATAACTAGGTTTAAAGGTTTTGAATGTTTTTTTGAGGCTATATGATTTATTGCTAAGTAAGCTTGAAATTAATCTTACGACACTACGAAAAAAAATATTAAAAGTTTATAATCCATATTTTTGCATTTCTAGTGATTTTGTAATTTACCTTTTTTTTAAAGCATATTTGATAATTAATGATAACATTTTGTAAAAGAAAAAAATTAATATATTAGAATGTACATTTAGAGTTTTTATTAAGTATTATTATTGTGCAGTATTTTTCAAATTCCTAATAGAATTTACCATTTTTATTTATAAATATTCAATAAAAACTGTAAAACATAAAATTATCTGTATTTATGAAAATTGTGAGTAAAAAAAATAAATGCATATTTTTGAATCATATTTGTACTTTTTTATACACACAAGTGCATATATATTTGGTACTTTTTAAGGTGCATTAAGTTTTGAGCCTTAGTTGTAATATTATTTTGCATTAAATACTGCATTAGTAAAACATATTTGGTTATCATACAAAAACATATTTATTTTCGGTATTTAAATTATACAAATTTCTATTATTATTTATTATTTTATTTACTAGATTTTGTTCACTGCAAGCATTGTGATACAAAAAAAAAAAAATTAAAAATTATATTAATATTTAATGACTACTTATTTATATATATAAAATATGATTTAAATACAAATATACAATAAACTAAATAATCAGTGCAACCGTTAACCGGCGCGTAAAGGTAGCACATACTTTCACGTGAAATGTTGTCATAATAATAAAGTTACTAATGTTACGTCCACTTGTTTAATTTGGTTTCAATTCCTTGAGTACTAACGCTAATTTAAAAATTGACCTCAAAACTTCAAACAATAAAAAAAAACTCCTGTATTTTAGCGTACAATAAAA
The DNA here is from genome assembly GCA_014851325.1 of Pentalonia nigronervosa. Taxonomy (NCBI): domain Eukaryota; kingdom Metazoa; phylum Arthropoda; class Insecta; order Hemiptera; family Aphididae; genus Pentalonia; species Pentalonia nigronervosa. The sequence goes on along the minus strand of JACXSJ010003605.1, from coordinate 10,876 downwards.
TTTTGTAAATAAAAAAAAAATGTTTGGATACTAATTATATTTTACTTTATATAAAATAAATTGAAAATCATATCCTATCAATATTTTTATTTTTGGCCCTATTTATTTAAAGTGTAATTTTTACTGCAAACTCTACCGTATTCATTTCTATATTTTGTAACTTTTCGTTTAAATGTTTTAGTAATTTTTCAGCTTAAGATTACACTACTCTATCATAAAAACAATAATACTAACAACCAACTTATAATGGCATTATTTGTTTAGTATTAAGCTAACATTCACCTGTTGTTTCAGATTTGTGGTTATAGCAAGCCAGCCTCATAACAGTCAGGATATCTGGCCTGCAAAATGGTAAGCGCAGAGTCTAATTGTAGAATGACCTTTGTTGCATGCGCAGTCTCCAATGATTCTGATAATAATAATGACGTGAATGATAATAACAGCTTTTAAGTAACACCTGAAAAAAATCACATGCATGTAAATAATCAGACATGAAATGAAATGGACACGCTTTGAAAAGTCTATATAAATTATATTACATAAAATAATAAAAATACATTTATATAGAAAAAATTAATTAAAAATAAAATTACTCTATTATAATTACTAGATAATTGGATACTGATAATATAATACTATTCAAAATAATAGCTTATAAAATAAAATAATATGTTGATCTTTGTGTAAATAAGTTATACAATTTTGTAATGATTAGTGATGTAAATGAGAAATTTCTGGTCATTGGAAATTTCCTGAAAAATGCTCAAAATAAAAATAAAGAATATATGTATTAATTAAATCAAACTAATAAACAAGAATTTTAAATAAAAAAAATATATTTTATATTTTTACTATATCGATGTGGTAAAGTCAAATGACCGATACTAATAAATAAATTCAAGTTGTATTTTAAAAAAATTAATATTTAATTCGTATATTACTTACATTTTAGAAATTTTCTCTAAAAAAAGTCTCAAAAATTAAATTTATGAAATTTTACATCACTAGTTATATGCATACGAAATACGATTTAAAATATACCTATCTAATAATTTGAAGATAATCGTGTAATGTATTACTTACTGTCTAACGTTTTAGAGCTTAATGTATTAAGGTCTGGTGTGCCGATAATCGTATAGCTGATTGCAAACTAAGGTCGAGGAGAAGGAGATACCGGGTAAAAAGGTAGGCAAATTGTCATATCTAACCAAAATTCGTATGTTTTGTGATATGGTAGGAAAGAGTAGGGATGATTGACCAGCATCGTGGGAACCGGTCCTGCTTTTTGTTGTCTGTCAATCAAGGCACGACCATGGATATTTTTAGATGTTGATGTTGTTAATGGGTTTTCACATAATTGTTGAACACATGAAATAAAAAAGGTTGTATAAAAAATGTAAAATTTATTAAATTAAATTTAATATTTTATATTCTTTGTGGGTGAATTTTGCTGATTGTATCTGTTTTTCGGGTACACGATGATCACTATCTTATAATTCGACGATTAAACAACTGTCATTGTTGGCGCTATTGGTGTTTGGTAAAATAAGTGGATTTGTCATATGAATTCCAATGTTTCATCAACACTTAATGTTGTTTCTACGTGTTTAAATGTTGGTATTGTTTTTAGGAAATGTTGTAATTGGTGTTATAGTTGTTTTTTAAATTAATATAGTTAATATAATTAATTTAGTGGTTTTAAATTCTGTCTTTAAAATTGAATTTATGAATTGTGTAATAAAACTTGATTTGTTTTGAAGTTTATTTATTAATATATTTTTTTTTTGTTTACGTCATTTGGTGGTTTTTGATCCTTTGACCCTTTTAACTATATTGTTGTTGGTAGCTGAAAAAAATACCAAATACAATTCCAAAAATAATTTATATTTGTGAACCATACTAGTGCATCAAAATGTGAAGTTATTTTACCGGATTGCAGTTAGTAAGTACTCATTTTTTGTAATCGGCAATATTCGATTGACAATGTTAATTATTTTATATTTTAATAGTGTGCTTAGCATACTGGTATAATCTGGATTGTTATATAGTATTTTGTTTTAAATTTTAATTTTGCCATATAATTGCTCATTTCTAGTTTTGTTTTTTTCTTTGTTTGTAAGTGTAAATTCCACTATTATCATAATTATTTCCAAATGTTTAAATATGTTGTATAGCTAAAATAAAAAATGTTTTAGAATGTCATTAATTGATTTAAATAATTATTGTAATATTTTTCAAAACATTATTACATACGGAATTGTCTTTTGTGCCTAAAACATGTTTATAATACATTTTAAGACTTCCTAATAATTATAATTCATTCATATTTTCAGTTTGTGTAGCTTTGTGGAATTCTATCATTCATGTTTGTACAACTATTCTAATTTGTAATTCTTTTTTTATTTTTTATAATTTTATATATTACATTATTTATTTTAATTACTTTGGGAATATTATAATCACTATTTTTTTTAATACCTACACCATGTCTACTTCATCTAAATTAAATGTTGGATGCTACTACTATGTTTCCAAACTGTGGACATAGTTTTTAAATTATTTGTCCAAACCTTTAATCACTTGTTTATAGATACATAATTAATGACTAATGTTATTTTTAATAATTCCATATTCAATTAAATAGTTTTTTAATCATTGTATTTGTTTCAGTTATGCAACACTACAAAATAAGACATACCTAATAAAAAAGTGGATCGAAATGTATCAGTCATTAAAATGTTTTACTCACTCCTCAATGCTAAAATATCTTCTGTACATAATCATATTGCATAATGCATTGTTGATGTTTGTTATGGTTTTGAAATTTTTCAATCTGTCAATTATGTATAAATAGTTTTTGTTATTTTTGTCGATGGTGACGAGTAGTGACTGCTGGTGGAGAGATTGGAAAAAAGTTTTTAATTGACAATTAAATTAATTAGAGTTCCTAGGATCACTGGTTTTGAATTTTATCGAATCCTAAAACTGTGCATAGTATATGCACTGCCTTACTATTATATATCTTAACAAACACTTAAATTTTCTTTGCTTTAATTTTTTTCCTAATTTTTTTTTTTTTGTATTAAAATTAGAGTGTACCTTGCACATATTCAGTATACCTTTTTTGTCATTATTTCATTGTCTATTGTCTATTTTTCTGTATATATTGAATTATGTCATTTACAAATTTTTATCTCGGTAGAATCTGCAAATTTCCAAATATAATAAAGTTTTCAATATATTTTGGCTCTTTTTGAGCTATTTATAGGCATAAGAAAATTTCAATTTTTATTAGTTTTTATAAAACTATTGTTGATAAAAAAATTTGCGCTCGGTCAAAAAATACTTAAAAATTGAATACAGGTTTCTCACAAGTTGTTATAATAGTAGTTAAAAAAACTGAAATATACATAGGCACTATTTTTTTATGTAGAGTAAGTAATGATTTAAATAATTTTGTTGTAATATAAAAATATTATTCATGGGCACTTGAAAATTTTAAAATATATTATTATATATTTATATTGTAATACACAACATTCCCAAATTAAATTTTGAGTACAAAATTGATTCAATCTATTTTATTGCACCGGTACCTATTTTCCCAACTTTTTATTATTGTTATTTGTATGATTAATTTAAATTATTGTTGATATATATCTCTATGTTACTGTTTATATAATACTGAATACAGTTTTTGACTAATATTTTATTCATTTTTTCTGTATTCGAAATTCTGCAGCCGTAACTACTAAGGATGAATATTAATTGCTCGGATGTTATTGATAGTTTTTAAACTGATATTTGTTACATATTCAGTAAAAAATAAATAAATATTAATACAATTTAATTAATAAAGGGTGGTTCTTTTATCATGTGACTCATTATTTTAAAAATTATTTTATGAGCGGAGTGAAGTGGTGAAAGATTACCCAGCAAATTGTTGATTCACTGCTCTGCTCATCTCAACTTTATATACCTACTTGTAAACTCATAAACTACTCGTTCTAAATTCGATTTTTATGTATCGAAATATCCTGCATTCAAATATAAAATTAAAACTGTATGTTGTCATTTTAAAAAGTAAAAAATGATAAGAATAAAAAATATGTTTTAAAAAAAAACACGTTGTTTTCTAACGACTTGAAACCATGTAAAAATAATATTTTCAAAAACATTAATATATTTTGAAATAATAAATAGTTCATAATAAAATACAACCTGCATAATTATTATTAAGGTAAATAAGTTATACGCCAATCACTGAATGCGGTTCATAGATTTTTCTGCAGTTTTGGAAAATGTAAACTACTTACCAATATGATACAGGAATGTGTCTTCGTATATAGTACATTGTATATGGTACATTGTACTTCACAGAAAGGACAATTAAATAAATTTATCAGCTTCGTAATATTTTTTATGCATTATTATGTTCAAAATCAACATTCAATTTTAAAAATATTCTGACTTTTTTTGAATTAATTATAAACATAAGAAATATTCGATTTTTTTTGTTTTTTTTTTAAAAAAAAATATTGATAAAAAATTTTCATTAGGTCAAAAACTTGAAAATTCATTATAAAATCCCCATAATAAACTTTTCTAATAGCAGTTTAAAATTTTTAAAAATATTTAGTTAAATTATTTTGTTGTTACAAATTTATAAAAGGTTCAATTTTTATAGCTAAGGATTGAAAATTTAAAACAAGGTTTCTCGTAAGTAGTTATTAATATCATATCAAAAAAAATTAAAAAATGTATTTACATGATTCATTTTTATAGACATTTAAGTTCAAATTTAGATAAAATCAGATATTTAAATAAAGAATAACAATGTTTGTTATTTCATTTTAATTAAAAAAAATGTTTATGGATGCTTGAAAGTTTATTAATTATATTTTATACAATCAATAACATTTTAAAATGCAATGTTTTCGGCAAAAATTAATTCAACCTACTATATTATTAATAGTAAAATGAATTACTTTAATAGGATTTATATCATAAAATACTATTAATAGTATTATTACTAATGATGTAGGCTGAATCGTTTTTCACATACAATGATTTTATGTCATTGATTTCAATTTTGACACATCTATTGAAATGACCCACCGGCACCTATTGTACAACAAAAAGCGGTACCCACTTGCCGCCATTTTTATTGTATCAGTACTAAGAGAAATTGGATTCCAATCTCAAAACATTCATCTTATGAATATTTGAAGTTTATTGAACGATATGACATCCCCGTTGTCATATATACAATTACAATATCTACCGAGCAAAAACCTGAAAAATTGAGAAATGTATCCAAGTTAAATTTCCTTTTCATGCGATTTATTATAACACAACACCTGGCATAGTACCCGTCTGGATCAAACATAATACTGCATACAGCAATGCGCACGCCCAATCAAAAAACAGAGCCGATACGCGACTATATGTCTTATTGCCACGCCTCCGAGTGGTAGAGAAAACGCGGCACATCATGGGTCATGGGTTGTCAACGGTCTTCCTTAGCCACAACGTTCAACAAACAAAGAATGTAATATGTTTTAAAATGAACGAAGATTCACAGCGCGTTTTACTAAATAACTCCAATCGAAGTTGACAAATATAAATATATATCGACTGGTAAACACAAAAGGGGCTAAGCGTCAGTTTTACATTTCTAATATTAGGACTTCAGGGGAGGGGGGAGGGAACAATTCTATTGAATCGTGAGATTTTTTTTTTTTATTGAATTCATTAATGAAGTTTGTCACATAAAAAATCGCAATTCGGTTTGGCATTCCTTTTATCGAACAAAAATTCTTCGACTTCTTGTCTTCTAGGTAACTCAAAGGTGACAAAATTATATCGCATGTAATATCAATTAAATGGTGGATAATATTGTTAAATATCATTTCAAAGATTAAAAATAAAATTCATCAATTTTTTCTGTCTTATTAAAAGTATAATCAGCAGCTACATTAAAATAATAATTATAATAATAAGGGCAATATTCTGCAGATGACAAAAATATTGTTTTTATTGTACTTATGAAATTATTAAGTTATGTATACAAATCACCTATTTATTTAAAACTCAACAACAAAAGTATTTGTTTTTGTACACAAATTTGTACTAATTTTAATGTAATAATAATTTATATTTTGAGATAATAGAATTTTGAATTAATAGATCACATTATTGATATTAAGTAATAACGTAGTAACGTAACGCAAATTATAAATTACCGTATCAACATTTCTGTTTGAAAGTATCCGATTCCTATGAAGTATCTTTCAAGTAATTAAAACTAAGAGTGTATTATATGAATTATATGCTAAATGTCGAGTAAATGACAGAACCCCGGGGTGGTGTTGAAAAATAATAAATCAATTAAATTTATTTTCAAATATTTTAATTAGGTAATAAGCATCAATATTATTCAACATCCCGGGTCAATTCAGAAATTACTTATCTGCGGATATGTTATTACTATTTTTAATTGTAGCTGTAGGTAGGTATGGTACCTTTTGTTAATCATCTAAAAATACAATTGCATTAAAAAAAAAAAATATAGGAACACTAATGATCATTAATTCATTAAAATGCCATAAGCACCATAAGGCTCTATCCCTCAGCCACACGGCGTCCAACGTGTTTAAAATAAAATATTATTGTATGGTCTTATATATTGTATAAATAATGTAGTTAAGTACTAATTAAAAATTTAATTATTATAAATAATACATTTTCTTTGTACAAATATTACTCACATACAATATTTTTTTAAACAAACAATGACGAAAAATACTTAGTGGTGTGATCATATGGCATCCTATAAATTTTAATTTAATTTAATTAAAACTATTATAGTTTAAGTAAAAAATCAGAAAACTCACACCATTGTCCCGCGATAAAAATTTCTTCCTAATTGTAACCCAAGTTTTTGAGGTGCATACGAATTGTAGCCTTGTTTTTTAACATAAGTAGACAATAATTTAACATTTTTAAAATATAAAATTATAAATTATAAATTTAATTTTCCTTCCTATTTTTGTACAGATTTAAAACTGACTGTAGATAGATTAAAATGAGGTCGTATTTTTTTAGAAATTAAATTATAGTGCTGGCAACTTAGGTATATGGTAATTTTTTAGATTAAAAATGTTACTTTGATTTTATTTAAAATGTCTGTTGTATTAGATATTGTTAATTGAATTTATGGCACTGGTAAAAACTTGTATGATATTATTTTTATAAATATTCAAGTTTATCAATTTGGTTTTTTCTAAATGTTTCATAGTATTTCTAATAAATGTTTCTTTTTTTGTTTTATTTATTCTGCGATTATTTGTTTGAATACTTCATGGTTTTTTATAGGTTTCTTTTTGTATATTTTTCAGAACGTCGAAGAACACAAAAATATTATTATTAATGAATGTATGATATAAATGGCAAATATTAACTAGGACACAACTAATATGCAGCCGTTGAGTGTGTATCTAATACGTTTACTACTTACCTTCTTAGCAAAACTGTAATAGCTGTGTTAAATTTGAACTCCATCATAAATCATTGCATACAAAAACAATTCTGAGCACAGACGGTCTATCAGCCTATACTACTTAAATATTTTATAATTTGTGTTTGTATTTTTTGTTTTAAGTAATATGGTAGGCTGAACTTATCATTGCCAATATTAAATCGTATACATTATTTAATAATATTTAAAATAATGTTATTTGCTGTTATTAACTGATTAATCAATACCGACGTACTTTTTGAATTTCTACGATTAATTTTTTTTATAAAAAATAAATCTTTATCTACTAATCTAAATATTAAATCAATATTAGGTATTTAATTTTGGTACTATCATTATTATACTTGTTTTAAATAGCATAACACAATTTAATGAAATAATTACCATTAATTATTTAATTTTGTTTTTTCATCAATATTTTACAATTATTAGTAATGATACGCTTATTACAAAAAAATGATTTGTTTTTATTACAAATTGCCTGTAAGGCTATAATACAAATTACTAACACATTATTGTAACCGATAACTACTGAAGTATCGTACTATTACAATTTCGTAAATATAATCTACCTAAACTATTATATGATTTAATCAAAATGTAATGTACCGGTCATTATTTATTTATAATTGCAAATCATAATAAAAAAAAAATACTATATAATATAATCACCAAATAACAATAGCCGTGTAGGTTTATGTAGACGTATCAAAGAAAATTACAATCTCAAAACAATCAAAACAGTTTTCTCTATCCCACATTGTTAATATGAAAAAAATAATTTTGACAGTAACGTGATTTATGCCGACCTTCTCTCGTGTAGTGCACAGCATCTGTAATTAAGGTTGTCTGGAGGATTATTATTTATTGTATATTTGGTCGAACCAATGGCGCTCGGCCTTGATCGGGGACGTAGGCTTTACAGCCACCGACAAAATCCGGGGTCCATATAGCTACAATATAATATTATGGTATCAGATATGATCCCGCTTAAAACCATAAAAACATATAATTACACTTTACCGAATTGTTCAAACGTACATTATTGTCATATAAGTAGTTTTGTATAAAATTATCTATTCGCCGAAGAGATGAGACAACTTTTACACAGTCATTTTTAATGAATGTTTTTTTTTGAAAATTTATTATGATTGTTTTTATTTTAATTTAAGCCTACTTGAGTATTAGTAATGCCGTCGGGCATGAACAGATGCTGCATGTTTTCCAAATGTTTCAATCATTATTCAGTTCAAATTTAGTGGTGATTAATTTTTTTTTCATTTATTCTAATATAAACATAAATTAGATTTATTCTACATGGAAATGTAGAAATGTAGTATAAATACACCAAATTTATTTTGAGTTTTTATCAATTTTTATTTTTGTTTTCGGAAGATTTGACTATAAGATTGATTTTTCATTTTTTATTCAAAAATACATAATGTTAAAAAGAAAAAAAGTACATTACCGCTCTGCTGTACAGTAAGTAACTCAAAAATGAGACTCGTCATTGATTAAGTCACTGTAATATATGAGTTAAATTTGAATTCAACGATAAATCATTGCATATCAAAATTAAACAAAACAGTTCTGAGCGAATCTGTCAATTTATATTATAAAGCATATTTTAAGTAGATATTCATATAAATTCATTTATTTTACTATTAGTAATAAGAAGGTTGAATTAATATTTAAAAATTATATCATTATATCTATAATTTTTAATAATTTAAAATATTATATATATATATTTTAATACTTAAAAGTTTTAAATTCCTATGAATTATATTTTTAAATTACAACTAAAAAACTAAAACCGTTATTATTCATTTCTATCAATATAGATGATCCAAATATGAAATTAGAATTTCTATTTTTAGTATTTGGATTTTTAAATTATTTGGTTACAATATGAACTTTTTCTGAGTAACCTTTTATTCAATTTTCAAGCCTTAGCCATAAAAATTTAACATTTCATATATTTTTAACTACTTATAATTTTTTTTTTTTTTTTTATTTAAAATATATATTTACAATCTATATCAACGTATACAATAAGCAAATGTGATAATTACATTTCAAGGATTTATTACATGACATTATTTACATGAGGAGGGAGACTATCCATTGATAGATAGAACCCTGCAGAAACTACTTATAATTTTAACCGCGACTGTTTTTGTTCATCAAAATACTAAAGAATACTTGCGTATTTATGATTTTGATTTTACCTCTGTAATCAGGTACGTCACCAGGGGGGAGGAGTTCTTAGGAGGCTTGGCCCCCTCAATTTAGTCACTTTAATTTTAAAATATTTTAAATATTATAGCGTTTAGTTGTCCTGAATCCTGGATGTATATTATATCATGTACTCTGTATAATTAACAAACGTGTAACAAAAATTAAATTCTAAGATTTTATTTTATAAATATTTGTCAATTGACAATTTAAGAACATAGCATGTCTAATAATATAGATTAAAAACTAGAAAACACCAAAATAGGTACGAGTATCGAACATCTATTTTCCAATAAACATAACTACAAATAACACTACAACAGTATAGGTATACGAGTATTATTACCGGTGATCAGTAACCAGTATAATAAAATAAAGATAAACATACTTAACAAATAACAATATAATCTATAGAATTATTAGATATATTATAATTATATCATTTAATTAATATCATTTTTCTTTTGATAAACGTTCAATTATTTTTTTTTTTTTAAAGAAAGCACTATATTTTCACTATTTTGTTGGACATTTATTTCAATGATAAGTATATAACTGTCAGTTTGTATTTTTGTATTTAAAACATATGTAATTATAAAAATGTTGGGATGAGTTTTTGTAAATTGGGAATTTAATTTTAAATGGAAAGACTACAGCTATTAGTAGTACAGTAAACAATAGCCTGTGGATCAATATCCACCAGAATCGATATGTAAATATTATAAATAGTATTCGGCGGAAATGATATATGCCCATAATAATATTTCGGAGTTTGTCGTTTGTGCATCATTAATACCTCAGGTAAAAAAATTTGTTGGTCATTTGTGCATCGCGCATTTTAACAATATAAAGGTATATACTACTAACTGCTAATGACACTACCGGATGACACGGATAATATCAGTGGCGGTTCTAGCGTATGGGCAGGGTGGGCAGCTGCCCATACCAAAATTTCTGGTGCCCATTATTTTAAAAATGTTATTTTTATACAAAAATAAGATATTTCATTATTTGATAAATTATAATGATAGTTTACAATTATATTATAATCATTACATTGATGACGAACTTACTAATATATTATCTATGTGATAATGT
>JACXSJ010003604.1:0-21643 GCA_014851325.1 Pentalonia nigronervosa | reverse complement strand
TTCGTGGTTGGATTATCACGTCTATTTTATTTATGTCTTCGATACTGTTTAATTTCTCGGATGTATCATGTTTCAGAGTTTCCACATGTTCTGAGGTTTCCGAATTGTCTGAAATATCTGTAAGCTTTAATTGCTTGTTTCTATAATCCACAATGGTCTGTAATCCAATTAAAAAAGGTTTTCCCAAAATTCCATCATAAGGTACTGAAAATGAAGATGGTGCTACGTGAAATTCGGTCGCACGCTCCTCCTGTCCTATTCTAAGATTCATGGTGGTTGTTCCTAATGAATATAAATAATGGCCCGTAATTCCGGAAAGGTTCTGCTCAATTGGCTCTGCAACATTTATTTCGTCTCTTAATGACGAAACTTTTATAAAACTTACATCAGCGCCCGTATCCACTAATAGTCTAATGGTCGGTGAAATGGTCTGAGAACACTGACAATGCAAATGGTCGTAGTAAAGATTTTGTTCAGGTAATATAATTTTCTGTTCTTCTTGTTGGAGGTTCTGTTGTTTCACCGTATTTAAGAAGATTGGAGAAATACGATAACGGCTGTTTTTAATGTTCCCGCCGATCTCCCGCCGTTGGAAGTTTGCGGCATTTGGTTTCCCGAATTCTGCGGACGATTTTCCGACCCATCTTGTGGTTTAGGATTGTTCCTATTTCCCTGAACATATTTTAATTTCCTACATACCTCCTTGGTATGGCCTGGTTTCTTGCAGTAATTGCTACTTATTATTCGAACATACTGGTTCCTTTGATTTTCCGCATCTCTTTGTGGATAATTAAAATTTCCCGATGTCCTCTTTGAATTATTGAGATTCTTTGTTGGGCAATCCCGTGTCCAATGTCCCTTCTTCTTACATACGAAGCAATTATTATTAGCTTTATTTAAAATTGTTTTATTTGTATGGTTATTTCCGTATAGTTTTCGTGACACTTCTGCGGACTTTAGGATTCTCTCTTCTTCCCGTGCAGCTTGTAGAGCTTTCTCAAAAGTCATAGGGTTCTGGGCTTTTATAAAATCTTTCAATGGTCCGAGCCCTTCAATAAACACCTGTACCGTTTGCTGCTTAAAACTAGCCTCTAAAGCCTTTGCCACTTCTACGGACTTCCCATCAGTTTCCTGTTCAATTATAATACTCTGTAGTTTTTCAATTCGGGATGAATAATTAAGGACGTCTTCACCTGGTTTCTGTTTGCTTGAGTATAGTTCTAAAAATAAATGTGTCGTTGTGCGTTGTGGTTTCAATGCCGCTTTAAGTGTGTCTCTCAAGCTTGTCCATGTATCAAAAGTTCTGAATTTAATAGCCTGCCTAGCTTTCCCTGTTAATCGTACCGTGATCCCTTGTAAATGACGAGTTTTCACACGTGGGTTGGTACATGATTGCGCCAATTCACATTTTTCGAGGAATATTTCCATATCCTCGGGATAATCTCCATTAAATGAGTTAGGGAGTAATTTAAGCGCTGATTCCAGGCTAATTGCTTCTATTCTCAAACTGTCTTCTAATGGAGAGATAGAATTTTGACGGAACTGTTCGTTTAGCACGTTCTTTTGAGAAGTTCCTTCCGGTAGATGTTGGGATAAAGAGTGCACGTCCAATAAATTTTGCGGTTCCTCCTATTCACTCATATTTATTTCGTTAATTGTCTGATCAAGAAGGTTCTGTGTTGCTTCTACAAATTGATCTACGTCCCCTAGAGTATTATTGACGTTCCGAATGAGATTTGTGGTCTCTGTGAAAGACGTACCCGTTTTCACTATAATCTCGTCTGGGATAATTTCGTCTATGACCCGCTGGGAACCCGATTCGTTCGAATGCGCGTACCTAAGGGGTAGACTAACTCTCGGGACTGGGGTAGGGAGGTTTAATGAATTTCCTTCAAGATCAACCCCCTCTAGATCTGGAGTATCTGGTTCCGTATCTTTCCCACTCATTAACTAATGGTTTGAGACTAGCATATATATAAAAAAAAAAGAATACAATAGTATATTATAACGAAAATGACCTGGGTATGAATAGACACGAACAAGTATAAATAAAAAAAAAAAACAAACAAACAGATAGTAATAATAAACGAAAATCCATAAACAATAAAAAAATTTTTTTCGTTTATGATTACTATGTATTCGCTTTTTACAAAATATCGGTAGAACTTTCTTTTTTTTTTTTATTACTCACGCAACTTCGTATGGAATTTATTTGAAATGGTATTGGGTGTCTCGAATGTTCTGGCGTGGATTTTATGGAATAGCGTGTTGTTTGTATCCCGTCTAGAAGTCGATCACTCGAAGACTTGACGTTACTTCTTTGACGGTATACGCTCCAGAACAACTGGCACGGAGACCAATTATATCGATTCGGAAGTCGATTAATAATTGGGTTTTAGACGACGTCGAGCGTACCGCGGCGACGACGTCTACATATGTTACGGCGGCGTTGACGGCGGCGGTGGCGACTCACTGTCATGGTCGCTGCGGGCGGCCGAATTGGGTCACGACGGCGGCCCGTGTATGACGCTGTTATAGTACGGCCAACGAAAAGTAGGTCGCGATCGTCACACGACTAGCGGCCGTTTTCCGGTGTGGTTTCTCAAAATGTTTTCCCGCCTAAAATAATTTCAAACAGCGTAATGTATACATATTACCTATAATATTTATATTTTATTTTTCTTGCAATTTTAATCTTTTTTTACATTTGTTTTGTTAATTATGATAAGAATAATGAATAATAATAATAATAATAAATAATAATAAATAATAATAATACATAATACTAATATAATATATTATATATTTACAAATAGTTTCAAACAAAGTCGTCATCATCCCATTCGTCAGTCGAACTGTCGTCAGGATATATGGTAAGAATGATGGGCTCTAAAATTTCGTCCCTTACACATTCCTTAACCAAATCTTCTTCTTGGATTTTGTTGCAATGTTCGCCACATTTTGTCCAAACCTCTTTGGTGATAGTATCTAAGGCATTGTTAACCAATGTTTCAACATCTGCCATTTTGAACGTCTTATTTTTTTCGGCCACTTCATCTTTCACTTGTGCCCAAATCAATTCAATTGGATTGTACTGACAGTGGTAAGGTGGAAGTTTTACCACTTCATGGCCCATTTGAAACGCAATTTTGTCCAGTTTGTATTTTTTTTTCTCTCGGCATAGTCAATTTAACCTTTTCCCGTAGTTCACAAAGTGTTTCTAATGGAGAAAAATTAATATTTTTATTTTCAAGTCATTTTTGAACATCTGCCTTTCGTGAGTTTGACTTCGGGTAATCTTCAGCTAGCGTGGAATGGTAAGCAGCATGGTCCATTATTATAACACACGGTTCTTCTAAATTGGCCAACATGTCGATAAACCATTTTTCAAAAATTGCCGCGTTCATTTGTGAATGGTAGTCTTCCGTACTACCCGATTTACATCGAAAGACCAATTTGGAATTTTTCCAAACCCAAATGAAGGTGACCCAGCATGGCACACAATTAGTCGACCGCCCTTTCCAATCGGTACATTGAATCCCTCAGTGTTTTCTGGATTTTGCCATATGTGACCTCGAGTATGGTTCTGGTTTACCCACGTTTCGTCCAGGTAAACTACTGGCCTTGTGTCATTACTCCGTCTCAATTCATTCAATTTTCGTAAAAATTTAACTCGGGAAGCAACGATGTCAGTTCTCTCCATCAAAAATCTACGTCCATCATTGCACTTCTTGTACTTGAAGTTCAAGTTGTGCAAAATAGTTTTGACGGATGATTTTGAGCCTTGATAGTCTATTTTTTCTCGCAGTGCCACTAATATTTTTGCGCTCATTGGAAATTGACCATTGTCATAAAAACTATGTATAGTTCTTCTGACAACTTCGTTGTCAAAATCGTCAAGATTAGTCATTGGTTTGACACGTTTATAATTTTTCCTCTGTGACTTAAACACAACATTGCTAGATGGTCCGCCATTAAGTTCCTTTTTCGCTTCAACACAAATTTTTTTCACACAAGCAAGACTTACACCACAAGCTTCAGCAGTCACATCACGTGCTTGTCGAAAAAAATCTGATATTTCTGGCTTACTTTTGTCAGTAGCCAACGTCTTGATATAATTGTATACTTGGAAAATTACTTTCTTCGTCTGAGAATGGATATCTTGATTAAATGCCATTTTAAAAATGTACAACGATAAATACTATTTAAACTTTAAAAGCGCGCACTTATTAAACAAAATCAAAGATATGTAAACATACGATAACGTAAAACACGATAGGACATTTACGACGATTACAACATAACCACACAAAATTATATGTTATTAATGCAGTTGAACTCGTATCACGAATTTACGAATTTTACTACGTGACAAACATTAACAGAATTACGAAAATGTTATCCTAAACTGCGATCTAGGACAAATGGACGCGGCCGTTTGGACGCGGCCATTTGGGCGCGGGTACATTTGAACGCGAAAAAAAAGATAAATTATAATATTTATTTTCCGGGTATAGAGAAACTATACCATAATCATAATTGATGTTATGGAATTCTTTTATGTATTTTTTTTTATATATATACCAAACGCCTATTCAAATTTAAGAATTATTTTCAGAAATATTTTATCAACTGACATGTCCACGTCAAAGTATGTCACGACGAACAAAATAATAATAATAATAAAATATGAAATAATTAGATAATGAATCGTGTCACCCAAATCTATAAATTCACCACAATATATACTTTTATCACGATATTAGGGATTATCTAACGTTATCGAAAAACGTTATTGAGAAATTACGTAGTCGATAATATCCATTCGCAACCAACAAAAACTTTAGTTCACCGAAAGCAGTACTATGTAACTATAGCATTAATGAAGTCACATCGTAATGAATGCATTTTTACTGAAAATGGTTTTATATATTTATTTGACAAACTAAGTTCTGATTCGCTTAAAAATTTTTGGCGGTGTAAATACAAACGTGAGTGTAAGGCACGCGTTCATACGGGAATTAATAGTTTAGAAATACTGAAACGTATTAATAAACACACTCATGATTCGGAGGCTGCAAAAGTCGAGGCGATGATTTCCATTAATCGTTTGAAAATAGAGCGGCTGAAACTATGAAACCAACATCAACTGTAATCAACGAATGTATATCTGGATTATCAGAAGCGGCTAAGGTAATACTATTTTGTTATTAATTATATATTATATAAAGTAGTAAAAAAAAATGTAGTTATTTATTTCATTTATTTTAATTTAGGGTGCAATTTCATCAAGTCTAGCATTGAAAAAAGTAGTACGACGTAAACGAAATGAAATTAAAGCATCACCAAATGCACCACAAGATTTATTAACTTTAGAAATTCCAGACTCCTTTAAAGTGTACTCACCATCAGCAGGTATGACTGAACCATTATTACTAGATGATAGTGGACCGGGCATCGATCGTATTTTAATTTTTGGAAGAAACCATAGTTTAGACGTTTTATACAATTCAAAAGTTTGGTACTGTGATGGAACGTTTAAAATCTCTCCAGTTATTTTTTCTCAAGTTTTTGTCATACTTGCTGAAGCTTAGGAAGGTGTACACCCACTAATATACGCTTTATTGCCAAACAAACAAGAAAAAACATACACTCATTTATTTAAAATGTTAAACCAATTAGAGCCTGGATTAAACCCGCGACTTCAATATCTTGTGATTTTAAGCAAGCAATTCTAAAATCAATAAAAACTGAATTTCCTAGTACTGAAATATATGGTTGTCTTTATCATTTTTCCAAAAATGTTTATAAAAAATTGTGTGACTTAGGGATTGTGTCAAATTATCGAAATAATTCTGATTTTTCAATATTGGTTAAAATGGTTGTAGCATTGACATTTATTCCAATTAATGATATTGATTTGGCAATCGAATCTTTGGCAGGATACTTACCAGACGAATTACAACCCTTACTAGATTGGTTTGAAGACAATTATGTGGGACGAATTAATAGAAATCGAAGAGGTCGTCGATTACCTTTATTTCCACCTAATGTTTGGAACATGTATAACAGAGTTTTGAATGAAAAAAACAAAACCAACAATCACGCCGAAGCTGCTAATCGAAGACTAAACATGGAGATGGGCGTTAACCATCCAAGTTTGTGGTCTTTTAAAACGTGTCTTCAAAAAGTACAGTCAAGTAGAGACTTTTATTATAGTCAATTAGAAGCTGGAAATAGTCCATCTAAAAATTTAAAAAAATATATTGATGTTAATAAGAGGATTTTAAAAATCGTTCAAAATTATGAATAGAGTGGAATTTTGTCATTTTTGAGAGGGATAGCCCAAAATATTTCTGTAGAGTAACTTAATATTTTTTAATAACTGTTTTAAATTTTTAAATAAATATATCATAATTTATCTTTTTTTTCGCGTCCAAAAGTACCCGCGCCCAAACGGCCGCGTCCAAACGGCCGCGTCCATTTGTCCCTGTTCGCCTAAACTGTGTGAAAAGAATGAATTATAAAAAAAAATACCATCTGCGATGAAATATGCCCACTACCCCACTATCACCTATTAGCTGTTGTAAATGCTCCCAAACGTAGAACCACTGAATTTACGAAAAACGGCCGCTAGTCGCGTGACGATCGCGGCCTACTTTTCGTCGTCTTCATGTCGCTGTTCACTGTTATTTCTGAATCACGCCACTGGATGGCGTTGCGTCCACAGTGAATCCGGTTACTTATAATTTTCTGCACCGGATGCCGTCAAGTTCACAAGCAACTGGTTGCTGATGAATGACGGCGGCAAATTAGGCGTTGGCCGATGACGTAACGACGGCGGCGTGAGGATCGTTGAATTGGAAAGTTCGGATTCTCTTTAAATTGTTCTGAATGTTCTTGAATGTATTTGAGTCCCGGGTTGCCTCGAATTTTCTGATTGAATTCCCTTTTCTATTTTCTCGTTCACCAATCTATATAGTAGTCACCTTCTTTCACTAGTACTCGTAGGTATTGGAATCCACGGATATCCTATCCGCTTCGTGACCAGCAGAGTAGTCTCACTGGAATCGACGGATCCCACCGCTGCCACCAAAAAAATAATGTTACAAACACTCGTAAAAGTTCGTGAACAAAAATAAAAGAAATACGAAGTACTTGTGCCGGGTGATTTGAATACTATTACACTGGTTCTTACGACAAGAAAACTTTATTAATAATTTTGAGAATAACATAAAGACAGAATTATAATTTTCGATAAAACTAATTTACACAAAGGTTCTGTTCAACCAAAAATTAACGACTGACTGGCGTCTTCCACTGTGTGTAGGCCCACCGCCGAGCCAGACGTCGAATCCCTCAGTCAGCGATTCTCGCTGACTCGTCGTCGACCAGCACACTATTCCCGACTGTTAATATAATATCATATGAATATTATATTATTCAAATAATATCCAGGGGTTCATAACAGGACT
Organism: Pentalonia nigronervosa; assembly: GCA_014851325.1. Taxonomy (NCBI): domain Eukaryota; kingdom Metazoa; phylum Arthropoda; class Insecta; order Hemiptera; family Aphididae; genus Pentalonia; species Pentalonia nigronervosa. The sequence goes on along the minus strand of JACXSJ010003604.1, from coordinate 14,168 downwards.
ATAAAGGCAATCATAGGAGTTTTATTGAATTTTAAAATTGATAGAAGTCTGTATGTAACTTCTGTAATTAATACAATTATATACATTTTTAAAAAATATTTAGACCCCAATTATATTACGTTATTTGTTAAACTTTAATAAAACGATATGATGGTACAATAGATTTTAAATATTTATTATTTATCATAGTTCAGTTACCCATATGTGAATTGTATATTTTTTAACAAGCGTAAAAAAGCATTTTTTAAAACCGACCTTTTCAAAAGCATTTAGTGATTGTACAATAATATATAAAAAAAATGGTAACCATGGCTTATTTAAATAATATTATCATGCGATTTGTCAACTACAACGTGACAATAACAACGCTTTAAAAAACATGTCAGATTTTCAACATAAAATAGACCAACTTGGTGGACATATGATAGATACCCATTTACTGACATTTTTATAGTCGAACTTTGAAAATTTAGAATAATGTTTTTTATGTATAGTTTATATCGCAAACAAAAAATCTAAAAAAATATATTAACTTTGTTTTTTTATTTTTATACACATTCTAAATTTTAATATGAAATTAGATATTTAAATTAAATATAGCGATGTTAAATTTAGCCCATCAAAAGACATCGCCGGCTAAAAAGATTGGAAACCGCTGAATAGTTGTGTTGTGTGTCAACTAGAGGACGACTTTTGTGTTGGTCGTAGGAGTTTGTAGTCGTGGTAGTAAATAATTATAAGAATAAAATATTGTTGAAATGAGTTGTTTTTATTAAATCAGTAATTAAACTGGCGTGAAGATGCTCGTTGTAGCCGAGAATATCACGTTTGAATTGGAGCTGTTTCGAGCTCCTTATATAGGCTACTCCTCCTATTGGTACCTACGTCATCCCAAGATAACGTTGTCCTCATTCGTTATGGTATGCATGCATACTAGTTCAGGAAATGCCATCGATCTCACGCTTTGTCGTCGAGTTGCGATAGCCCGTGTTTGTTATAATAATGATATTCGTTTTTCGAATATTCTTATATTAATAGTTAATTATAATTTATATTTTACTATATAAAAATAAGTCAGGTTTTCCTTCCTGACGCTATAACTCCAGAACGCACGAACCGATTTCCACGGTTTTGCATTCGTTGGAAAGGTCTCAGGCTCCCTGAGGTTTATAGCAAAGAAAATTCAGGAAAAATTGTGTAGAAAATTGGAAAATGCGAATATCTATTGTCTTGCAAGTAGCGCCATCTATCTATTAATTTTAATACTGTAAAAACTTTCCTTCCATGGAAAATAAAAGCTTTTTCCGGCATAAAATATGAATCGGAAATAGCGTATGAGACGGATAAAACCTGACATTCTGCTGAAGGTTTTAGTACCACTTTTGTTAATAAATAATCCGATCCGCCGACGCCAAACAAGTTTTAATGGTTTTCCGCACATGGTACTTTATTAATATTGTAACTCAGTGAAGTCGATAAAGTACATATGTAAATATGTTTAAAAAGGCAGCGATATGGCCATCTTCGCTGTAACCAATGCAAATAATGAAGTATCACAATACCAGATGGGTCGCTATATAAGTAGCAATGAAGCAATTTGGCGTATATTCTCGTTTGCAATCCATGAAAAGATACCCTACAGTAGTTCATTTGGCAGTCTATTTAAAAATGGTTAACGAGTTTATTTTAATGAATGGAATGCGGTAGACAGTGCTACACGTCCACCGTCGACAACTTTAACAAGTTTCTTCACAGTTTGTCAAACTGATAATTTTGATCGCACTTTGCTATATGCTGATATTCCGCACTATTACGTATGGAATGCATCATCGAAATCGTTTCAGCATCGATAACAAGGAACACCAGTTGAAAGACATCCAAATGTATTTGGTTCAGACGCCCTGGGTCGCATCTACACAGTACATCCAAATAAAGATGAATGTTATTATTTGCGGTTGTTGTTGGTGAATGTTCGTGGTCCATTTTTTTTTTCAATGTTCACTTTGAAAGAAGCTGTGAACAGTGGATCTGGTGGAATTTATTTCATTGATGCTCCCAGAGGAACAGGAAAAACGTTCTTAATTTCATTGCTTTTAGCGAGCATCAGATAGCAAAGTAATGTAGCTCTAGCGTTGGCTTCATCTGGAATAGCACCGACTCTACTAGAAGGCAGGCGAACTGCACATTCTGCCTTGAAATTACCATTAAACATGCAAATCAACGAAACACCAATTTGCAACATATCCAAAAATAGCGCAATGGCCAAGATCCTACAGGTATGCAAATTGATTATTTGGGATGAATGCACAGTGGCCCATAAGAGGTCACTGGAGGCCCTGGACAGAACGTCGAAAGATCTTCGTGACAACCAAAATATTTTTGGTGGAGCCATGATTCTATTATCGGGTGATTTTCGTCAGATTCTTCCAGTCATTCTCCGATCAACTGTTGCTGATGAACTAAACGCATGCCTGAAATCATCGAATTTGTGGCGGTACGTTAGCAATAATTATTGGTTTCCATTAACAATTCATTTTATTTTGCATTTTCAGGAGTATCAACGAATAAAAATCTAAGCGCAATGAATTACTATGCGTATCGTATGATGATTCGTACACATAAGGAGAATATAATTCTGAAGTGCCGTCGGCTATTCCAGCAATTCGCTGTCGACATGTATGTCAAATTTGAGACCGAACGTTTAGCGTTCATCCGATTCAATTAGGCAAAGCTACGATCTGAGGACTATATACACTTGCGTGGTGCTATTCATTCAGATGGTGATGTTCAGAATATTGGACGTCTGACGATTCTCCCATCATCTTATATCGGAAGCCCACGCTACATCACGAATACGCTCAAGACGCTATGACGTACGTCCGAAATTATGGAACTCCGGATTTATTTATTACGTTCACATGCAATCCGAAGTGGACGGAAATTGAATGTGAGTTGGAACCGGGCCAAAAACCGCAAGATCGCCATCACATAATCGCCAGAGTATTTCAGCAAAAACTCAAGGTTATGATGGATATGCTTACAAAGTATTGAGTTTTTGGTGACACATTGTTATATGTACTCGGTGGAATGGCAGAAGCGTGGACTACCGCATGCTCATATCCTAATTTGGTTGCTGAAGAAATTACATTCAAATGAAGTGGATGACATCATATCAGCTGAAATTCCTAATCCAGTCACTGATACCCATCTACACGACATTGTGACAACACAGATGGTGCATGGACCGTGCCGTGCATTAAATCCATTATCGCCTCGCATGGCTCATGGAAAGTGGACAAAACGATATCCGCGACCGTTAATTGCTGAAACAGTCACAGGGAACGATGGATATCCATTTTATCGTCGGCGTTCAAAAGAAGATAATGATCTAACTATCAAACTTAAAGTTCAAAATCAAGAGATTGAGATCGGAAATGAATTCATTGTACCATATTGCCCGCTGCTATCACGAATTTTCGAAACACATGCAAACGTTGAGAGTTTTATTAGTTATTTTTTTTTTTTATTTTATTAGTTTTTTTTTTTTTTTATTCGGCCAAATCAATCAAATATTTGTGCAAGTACGTCACAAAAGGCAGCGACATGGCTGTGTTTGGTATTGCGTCGGAAAATGCGAATGACGAAATCAGCAACATCCAAATGGGCAGATACGTCAGTACTAATGAAGCACTGTGGCGATTATTGTCATTTCAAATTCATGAAAGATATCCCACAGTTGTACATTTAGCAGTGCATTTGGAAAATGGCCAAAGAGTTTACTTCACTGAGGCTAATGCAGCACAACGAGCTGAGAGACCACCATCGACAATATTGACTAGCTTCTTTGCAATGTGTGAAGCAGATCCATTCGCAGCAACGCTGATGTACGTTGAAATGCCCAAGTATTACACTTGGAATCAATCAACAAAGAAATCCCAACGTCGCAAACAAGGAACCCCAGTTCCAGATTGGCTACAGGTGTTTTCCAATGATGCACTAGGTCGCATGTATACTGTACATCCTAGAAATGATAAATGTTTTGATTTGCGACTGCTGTTGGTAAATGTACGTGGACCAAAATCATTTGCGCATTTGAAAACTGTGAATGGCCACCAATACCAAACATATCGAGAAGCATGTCAACTATTGGGTTTGCTGGAGAACGATTCTCATTGGTATTTAACACTTGCTAAGTTGTTTCATCAAATGCGTACCAAATATGAACGCTGTTCGCAATTATCATCACCACATGTTTTCCTTCACAACCAATTCAGTTATAGAACAAATACAAAGACGACATATGTGAAGATATCTTGCATCACTTGCGCATTCAAACGAATAATCCTGACATCCAAATAACCATTGAAATCTACAATGAAGGATTGATTCTGATTAAGGATCAATGCTTGACTATTGCAAACAAGCTACTGATTGAAGTAGGAATGATTGCGCCAAATCGATCGATGCACGATGCATTCAACCAAGAATTAAATCGAAAGCTGAAATACAATGTTGATACATTGCAGGAATTCGTTCGAAATAATGTGCCGTTGCTGAATGAAAAGCAAAAACATGTATACGAAACATTAATGCAAGCGGTGGACAATAATACTGGTGGTCTATGCTTCTTGGATGCACCTGGAGGAACAGGGAAAACATTTGTCATTTCATTGATTTTGGCCACTATTCGATCAAAATGTGACATAGCTTTAGCGTTAGCATCATCTGGAATTGCGGCGACTCTTCTAGATGACGGTCGTACTGCACATTCTGCGCTTAAGTTGCCATTCAATTTAAACACAATTGATACTCCAACATGCAATATTTCCCGATCCAGTGCAATGGGAAAATTGTTGATGCAATGCAAGCTCATTGTTTGGGATGAGTGCACAATGGCACATAAGAAATCACTTGAAGCACTTAACTTCACATTCAAGGATCTTCGGCGAAATAACAACATCTTTGGCAGCTTGATGATATTGTTGGCAGGCGATTTCAGGTAGACGTTGCCAGTAATTCCCCGTGGAACACCTGCAGATGAATTGAATGCTTGCCTGAAGGCATCACCTTTATGGAATAACGTAAAAACATTATCGCTAACCACTAATATGAGAGTTCAACTTCCAAATGATCAAAGTGCTGCACAATTTTCCAAACAATTGTTAGCTGTTGGAAATGGAAAAGTCCCAATTGATGCGACATCTGGATTAATTACTCTTACCAACGACTTTTGCCGATTTGTAGACTCTCAATTAGCTCTTATTGAAAATGTTTTCCCAAACATTAGTGAGAATTATCAGAATTATGCTTGGTTAAGTCAACGAGCAATTCTTGCCGCAAATAATAATTATGTACACGCACTGAATTTCACCATTCAATCAAAAATTGCTGGCGATTTAGTGACATACAAATCAGTTGATTCGATAACAAATCCCGATGATGTAGTAAATTATCCAACGGAGTTTTTGAACTCTCTGGAGTTACCAGGATTTCCACCACATAACTTGCAACTTAAAGTTGGTACAGTTATTATGATATTGCGTAATTTGAATCCACCGCGACTTTGCAACGATACTCGACTTTCGGTAAAAAGACTTATGCCGAATTTGATTGAGGCAACAAATTATTAACGGAAAGTACAGAGGTGAAAATGTATGTATTCCTCAAATACAAATGATTCCGACTGATCTTCCGTTTGACTTCAAACGATTGCAATTTCCAGTTCGCCTTGCGTTCGCAATGACAATTAACAAGTCGCAAGGCCAATCGCTTAGTGTTTGCGGGATAAATTTAAAAAATCATTGTTTTTCACATGGACAGTTATACGTTGCGTGTTCACGAGTTGGGAAACCATCCGCTTTGTTTGTGTTAACGTCAGACCAAAAAACAAAAAATGTGGTTTACCAAAGAGCACTTCAATGAAACGGATAATTTGCGGATACGTATAACGTTTCGATTCTGTGTTTACTTTGGATTCACTTTCATTTACTTGGAGAAGTTCAACTAAATAACACTTCATTCTTGTAATCGAAATGAATTCATTACTGTTGTTAAATGAAATAAAATTTTTCCTTTTCAAACATTAAACAAAACAAAAATTTTTCTTCATCTTTTAATCACTAAACGAAATGTTACATAAAACGAAGCCATCTGGTGGCGAAACGGAGTTCACTGGGTTTGCTAGTTTAATATATATAATTAAATTATTATTTTATATTTTTTTATTATTGTTATAAATATTGTTTTATCGTAAATTGTTTAGTATGAAAAATTTCTAAAATTAGAACATTTTCAACCTTTTTTTTTTTTTCATTTAAAATCGGCAATAACCTCACCACCTGGAAACGCCGTTAAGGAATGCTTCAGGTGGCGAGTCGCCATCGTTTATTCATAAACACTAGAAAAAAATAATTAAAATATATTTTGCTCTCTCGGGCGAGGCAACGAAGGGAGAATCCCCCTTCACTGGCCCCTCACAATGGTTGTTTTACAAAATAAAACCCAACATCTTTTACCGCGTCGAGCCTCGCAGCCATATAGATGCTAGGTCACCCCGGGCGAAGGCCTCTCGGTCGGCTCGACGACCGAAGGCTCGTCGCCTACCTTCTTCTCCGCCTAGAAGGAGCTATACCCTGCCGAAACTGTCTGCCTCGTTCAGCCTCTTCTTTAGCGGTCATCACAGCCCTCGCGAAGATGGCCATCGCCTCCCAGTTGGCCGGACTGGCCAACATCCGAGTAACCAGATCGCCCGGGTCGAAGAGCCCAATCGCACGAACGAAACGCTCACGGTCCTCGTTGAAGGCTGCGCAATCAACGAGGGTGTGGTGAGCGTCGTCGACCGCCTCATCGTAGCTGTCGGGTGGTCCGCAATGGGAACATCCGGTAGACGGAGAACGGTCAATCCTCTGGAGGTACCAGTTGAAACAACCGTGCCCAGTCATCAGCTGGGTGAGGTGAAAGGACAACTCCCCGTGCGATCTGGTTGCCCACTGTTGAAGTAGGTCCGGAGGTATGAGCGTCCGCGTCCACCAGAGTCCACTGTCCGCTGGTGGAAGTGCTTGGCGCATCCTCCGGGCCCATAACATCAGGCCTAAGGCTCTCCCCCGGAGTGGTTGGTCCGGCGGAAGGGGCCTCCCTTCGTCATCCCCTGCCGGCACCACCGCCCTTCTAGCCTCGAACGATGCGGCTCGCTCGAAGGCCATTAAGTCGATGGGCATGGTGCAGGCGACGACCGTGACGGCGTCGCGGGAGACAGTGCGATACGCACTAGTGACGCCAATGGCGGCCCTGTACTGGGCCGCTGCCAGAACCACGACGCCCCGCGGGTTGTGAGCGAGGTCCGACGCCCACGTCGGAGCGCCGTACAACAGTATCGAATGTATGACGCTCGTCAATAAACGCCTCCTGCACTCGCGTGGCCTACCGATGTTAGGCATCAGCCCCGACAGTGCCGACATGACTCGACTGGCCTTGTCGGCCGCGGCGCGATAGTGCTCACCGAAACATTTCCCCCTCCCCTGGAGGACAATCCCCAGATACTTGAGGGATGGTCCCAGCCGGACGGTCTCCTTGGATCCGTAGACTCAGGTTTGGCCTCCGTCACATGAACGCCCTCGTGGTCGTCGCATATGTGTAGCACCCTATCCCTGAGATACGAACCCAGTATCCGTTGGATATATGGTGGGAAATCCATACGTACCAACGCCTCCCGCACCAGGTCCCACCCGACGGTGTTGAACGCATTCCGGATGTCCAGACTCACGGCCACAGCGTAGCGCCACCCGTTAACGGCAGAGACGAGTCTCTCCCGTAACAGCCTGAGCGCGTCGTCTGTAGCTTTGCCAGCCCGAAAACCGAACTGCCTATCAGACAGCTCGATTCCCGTGGCCGACATGTGTCCGTTCATCCTAGTCACCAATACCAGTGATAGTCGCCGACCGCTAGCAGTCGCCGCAGGGTCGTTGAGAGTGGGCGAGCGCGTGCGTCCGGTGCCATACGAAAAGCACAAATGATGGTGATCACTCATGTTTTCGACGTCCGTACGCACGGTCCACTCCCGAATCCTTCTGGCTGCAGATTCTGAGGCGAAGGTAACGTCCACGCAGGACCCCTCCCCCTCCCGAAGAGCGTCGGTTCCCTCCCCGAGTTCATGATGACCAATCCCAAAGATTCGGCGAACTCGGACAGATCGTCTCCCCGGCCGTCCGTGAGGTGGTCCCCCCAGAACGCCGACCGCGCGTTGAAGTCTCCCCCGATGATGAGGTCAGCTCCCGCGCTGCGGTGCTCCCTCGCAGAGGCCTCGAGACGACTCAGGAACTGCTGAAACTCGGCAACGGACATGACGGAGGAAGCGTAGCAGCTAAAGACACGAACCGTGTCCCCCACGGTAACTGCTACGAAACTGTCGCCCGTCACTACGTCACCAAGTGTGAGTCCGCTACGGAGGACACATACGGCGGTTCTCCCCGTATATAGTCGAAATGCCAACCAGCGCCACCGTTACCGTATGGTTCGCTGACAAGCGCCACCGCAATGTCCTCCGTTCTTACGAAATCCCCCAGCAGGTCCTGAACTGCCCTGCAGTGGTTAAGGTTCGTTTGCACGTACCTTAGCTCCGTCATGGCGTTGGATCTGGTGCTGACGCCACCACGGGCCGACGCTCCTGCCGCTCGACCCTCAGCTCCTACGACCGCATCGTCTCCGTCTGCTCCTTGGCTCCTTCAGCCCTTTCTTCCGATCCATCTTCCACCGTTGACCGCACCTCGCCGCCTTCAGTGGTTGACCTCTTCCTCTCCTTCCGGCAATCCCGTGCGAGGTGGTCTGAGGCGCCACAGCTGAAGCATGATCGGAGTCTTGCTTCATTGCGACACTCTGCAGCGTGGTTACCCGGTGGCAGGTGGTGTGGCGCTTCTCCAAGAGTCTGACCCTGCACCTCGTCCAGCCGACCACCACTGACTTCTTCTAGGCCAGGGAGATGGCGTCGCGGAATGGAAGGTCCACCCGCTCGACGCGTTCACCCCGGCCTCCACCATTCTTTCTGATGGTAACCTGTCTACCATCAGTGTCAGGTGCCGCAATGGAAACGCCCACATGGGTGAGTCCTTCGACCACGTTCTCTTCTTCGGCCTACTCTGGGACGTCCAAAAGCAAGACGGGGGTCTTCCGCTCCGGTCTTCTTATCCGGGCTGTGTCTCCCACAACCTCGCGGATCTTCCGCTCCAGCTTTTCAGCCTCTGGAGTTCCTACCACCTCCAGAAGGATGCCACCATTCCTCGTTCGCCTAATCGTCACTACATTGACACCGAGCGACACGAGGTTGATGGCTCCCGCAACCTTCTTCATGATCGCGGCCAGTGATCACCCCTCGGCCGGCCGGTCTATCGTGACCGCCGCCGTTCTGGGAACTCTTCGTCGCAGCAGGGCTATTTTGTCTTTAGCCTGACACGACTGCTGGCCGGTTGGTTGTGGTTGTGGAGGCGGCTTCCTTCTTCTCACCACCTCGCTCCATGTCAGCTGCTGCTGCTGCTGTGGCTGTCGTTGTTGCCTCTGCTGCTGCTGTGACTGCCGTTGCTGCCTCTTCCGCCGATATCGCTGTTGGGACTGCTGTTGCAGCTGATGCTGTTGTGGCTGCGGCTGCTGTTGCTGCTTCTTTCGCTGCTGCTGCTGCGGTTGATGCCGATTATGGTGGCATTTGATTACTGTCATCTGATACCCAAATATCCTCATTTTTATCCTCTTTCTTGTGTACAACTCTTTCACTTGACTGAGGTATATTTGACACAGTTGGTAGTGGAGGAACTGTATCTCAAAGAAACTCTAAATGTATTGCCCAAGGCCAATTTTTAAACTTTTTTGCCGAACCAGTAGTTTCCTTCAAGCATTTGAGATACTTCACATATGAATCCCTCAAATTTTTCCATTTTAGCCTCACAACTTTAACTAAAAAAAAAAACGAATAAAATCAATCAAATTTAAAGAAAAGTTTATAAGTTAGTTTTTTGATAGTTTTTATTTGTATATGCTAATTTTTATTTTTTTATTTTTGTGTATTAGGGCTCTGACTTAGATATATGTATTAATTTGTTATAGGTATTTAGCTACAGGGGATTCCCATAATACAATTTCTTTCTCATTTCGTGTTAGGCGAACTACAGTTTCCAGCATAGTTGAAGAGGTGTGTATAGAAATATAGAATGTTCTACAGCCAATGTATTTGGCCACTCCCACTGAAGATACATGAAGAAAATCTGAAGTTGGATTTAAAGAACGATAGAACTTTTCCAATTGCATAGGGAGTATTGATGGCAAGCATATGGAAATCAAATGCCCTAATAAAAGTGGTACAAGTTATTTTTGTTATAAAAACTATTTTTCAATTGCACTATTGGCCATAGTTGATCCTTCCTATAATTTTATAATTGTTAATATTGGTAGTTATGGATAACAAAACGATAGTACAATGTTCGAGAATTCTTCTTTCTATCGTGAATTTTTTGATAATAAAACAATTTTGCATCCAAAACTCTTACCTGAGACTGATACCCCTGTCCCACATGTGTTTGTAGGTGATGAAGGATTTAAATTACAAACATATTTAATGCGTCCTTTCCTAAGAAAAGCAATTGTTGAAAATTTAGAAAAAAAAATTATAACAAACGACATTGCAGAGCTTGACGAGTTGTTGAAAATGCTTTTGAGATTTTAGCTCAAAAGTGGCGTGTATTTTTGAGGCTTATTGAGTGTCATGTTAAAACTGCTGTTCACGTTATCAAAGCCGCATGTTGCCTTCACAATTTTATTAGAGCTACCACCGTAAATAACCCTACTGATTAGAGAGAATCAACAGAGGACATCATAAATCAAACTTCCAATGCTTTTTCAACCTCTACTCAATTAAGAGAAAGATCAAGTAATATGGCTCATGCTGTACGAACCTTTTCGTACACTACTTTAATTATTTAAGTCAATGATTCATAATATTATATAACATTTTACGAACTTATATTTTTATTATATTTATTATAATATTTATATTTTATATTTGAAATAAAAATATAATAGTGTATATAACTTACTTTTTAGATTAAGTTTATGTGCAATATCTATCCATTCTTTTTTTGTTTTTTAACTGCATCTTTATAATCTGGATGACTCGTATCATACAAATAAACGCATTCTCACACAAGATCAATTAATCGTTCCGTTTCATCGGCCATTGTTCTTTTTCAGTGCACAGTTTTAAAGGAAGTACTTCATTTCAATTTATAGCTTATACTCAATATTATATATTTTCTTTATTTCTTGTACCAAAACAAGTTATTTCGATGTTATTATTCGTTAATAAATTTTCTAGAATTATCTAGGATATTCTAGAAATACTGATACATGTAGAATATTTAGTATATTGTCTATTATTAGTTTAATTGAAGGTTTCTAAGAATTTTGGTTCTAATAATATTATAGTTGAATAGTGTAGTATAGACGTATAGTAGTAATATTATGTTATCTATATTAGTATAATATATTATATAATCTATATTTAAAATATAATATATATATATATATATATATATATATATATATATATTTATTTCATTTATTAAGTATACATTTTATTTGAGTCCACAGAAAACTTTGTGAAAAAGTACAATAACCCGTTTGTCCGCGGCGGACTATACATGGCCCGACCTCTTTTTTGAAAAATGTGGCTGGTAGGTAATCATAATAGCTATATTAGGGTAGGACGGTAGGTACCTCTATAAAATTGTATAGTATTATAATTCAAACATTTAACATAGTGTAGTGTGTAATGTGTATTATGTAGCTGTAGCATATCTGTTTCCTGTATTAGGAATATTTTGTAATAAAAATGTGTTAATACTTTGTAACAAATAACAATATTCTATAAGATAATTAGATATTGAATATTGATATTGCCAATTGATATCACAGCTATAGTTTGTAAATATTAGATAATACTATCTTTAATCGTGATTAATATCAATCTACCCGGCCCCCACGAACCGTCACACATTACCCACTCGTCATATCATTTTCAATTAATTTTATGGATGTCCATGCTATTTATAGAAAAAACTCATTGTCATGTTATGTGAGACTATTATTAATGATTTTATTGTTATTATTATTATTTTATTTGACTTATATATATATGACTGCAGCGTCCACGTGACCACATCGACTTTATAAATTATATTAATATTTAATTGTAATTTCGTTTACATAATATTTTTTTCATCGATTGTCACTCGTCACAGAAGTCACGAGCCTTTAGTTTAGTACAGTACTACAGTATTTACTGGAATACTGGATTATTCAATTTTTAGTATTATTTTTTTTAAAGAATAAAAAGAACAGGTAAGTCTGAATTAAGTTGCGTGATTAATAAATAATCATTAATAATATTTACTTACATATAAGTTATAATAAACCTTTCAAAATATTTTTCTGATACTTATTTCCCAAGTCATTTATATCATTACTTATTATCACTAGAAAAAAATTAATTTGCAGTAATATGAACAATGTACTATGTACTCTGTACAAAATAAAAATATAATATATATCTAAACTATTTTAACAAATTATATTTAACTTTAAATTAATGTTAGTAAAATTACTTAAGACAGCCAAAATGAAATATATTGTAACAAATTATGAACTATTTTATGAATAAAATTAGTTTTTATTTATTTATTTTCTTTTTACAAAGGTTTATTTCAACTTTCAACTAATATATAAGTATATACAGTGTGTAATCGGTTGTTGAAAACACTCTATAACTTAACAAATATTAAAGATATTTGAATTCTGTTTGTTTGTGGTGCTTAACAAAGTTTCTTATAACTTATTAAAGTAATTAAACAATTTTTATGCCATTTCATTTCGCGCATGCGCATAACAACTTTTTTTTTTTAAATGGCAACCCCACTATTTTTTGGTAAGTTATTTTTACTCTTATTTTTTCATGAATTTTAGTGGTAAAACTAACTATCTATGTTAAAAAATAGCTGAGTTATGGATATTTCAGTGATTGAAATTATTTTTTGACATTTTTGAATTATTCATCAATTTTATGGCTTAAATAATTAATCCTTTTAGCACCGCATGATATCTTCTAGTGATATTTTTAGTACCTACTTTTGGGAACCATCCTCTTCCCCTAAAGCAACTAAGTTTTTAAGTTTATCTCCTTAGGCGATTAAAAAAAAAAAAACAATGTTAATTAATTTTATTTTTATTATTTCAAAATTACATTTATTCGTCATCTTATGAATTGTTCAAACTGCTCTCCATTACAATTTAAACACGCTTCTGTCCTCTGTATAAATTCTTTATTTGTTGCAGATGAAATTTGCCCTTAAGTAAGTTGATTACACGCCGCAATTATTTTTTGTTTCAAATCAATGAGATTAGTAGGTGGGTTTGCATAGACGACAGTTTTTAGATGTCCCCACAAAAAGTAGTCAAGTGGTGTAAGATCTGGGGATCGAGGTGGCCACTTTATTATACCATTCGTTCCTATCCAACGATTTTCAAAATGTTCATTTAAATAATTCTTCACGACATTTGCATTGTGTGCCGGGGCTCCATCCATAAATTTAATGAAAATTCAATATCAGTCATGAATGATACTGGTCTGTTATCATTAAAAAGAATGAAAGAAAAAACTGATCTCCCTCAAGATGCATTTAAAATGATATGCAATGTGTATGGATTAAACTAAGAATTTATAAAAAATGAATAAATCATGTTTAAAGAGATTATTAAAGATTTAGATGTTAACTTGTTATTAGTCCCGCGGTGGAAGTCGTACGATACGCACGCACTTCGCTCGTTCCCTTATCGCTCTAATGCCACAATGTTGTATTTTTCTGAGTGTTTTTTTTTTCTCTTCCCTCGCTTAGAACACTGTTTCTTTCTCACTGTTTCTCACACTTATTTGTGTTCTGTGTTCTGTGTTCCAATCCTTTTGTTCAGTTCATCGCACACGTTTAACACATACATCTTTAATAACCAGGAAAAAAAAAAAAAGAAATAAACTATCGATCGTCGATTACGTCGACCCATTCGCGCGCGGTCTTATCGGGCTTGCTACACTCGTTAGCTTAATGACCAATTATGCCAAATTCAAATATAATTAAAAA
>JACXSJ010003603.1:0-21675 GCA_014851325.1 Pentalonia nigronervosa | reverse complement strand
ATATTAGTAAAAAAATTATAATACGTAATAACAAGATACATGTACGCGCATGGGTGTCACAATGTCGACTAGTAATTTTTGGCGAAATATTTCGCTCCGGTTAGGTTAGATCAGCGGTATTTAAATAGTGATAAATACCGCTGCCGATATCGCTGCCGCTACCGCTACCGCTGCCGCTTCGGTTTGAGCGAACCTTAAGTTGTAAACGATAAATACCTTTTAAATAACGTAGTTTGTCATAAACATTAGGATGGAGTAATATTACGTTTCTTTATTGTGCAACTATTATGATTTCTTATACAAAAATAAAATTTAAAAAGTACAATACAAATAGAACAATACACAATACACTCAATCGTCATGTCATCGGATATTGTACATAAGGCTAATTAATGCTAAAATATTTTATGTTCATATTGTGTATAGATACCGATATTATGTTCACTATTCACGATAAAAGCAATAATGGATATTACTTATAGGTAATGAGTTTAAACGATTATAACCATAGTAAAAAGAATAAGAAGTATGCTCAATGATAAGACATAAAGTTAAATATAAGTTAAACTATTCGATGTTTATATGGCTTATCCGTTTTTGACCAAAATCGAACCCAACATTTTTCGGCCGATTCACTTTTCGATAAAAACAAAGAATTTAATAAATAATATATTTTAATATCTAGAAATATAAACATTTTATATAACTTTGTAAATACAAAACATAAACACATAATAGAAAATTATTAAATATATAAGTTATATAAAATGTGTATGACACATTAATAAATAAGAATAATAATTTTTTGTCGATATAATTATTAGCTTATCATTAATTTTTTTATCGGTAGTCGTCAAGTTTGATTGTAATAGCAACTACCATACATAGGTTATAGGTACATCATATAATATACCAAGACTACATTTAATAATTATTAACAGAAATTATATATTATGATTTTTTTACATATTATTATACACATTTTATAAAACTTATATTTTTAATAATTTTCTATAATATGTTTTCTATTTATTAAAGTATATTATTTATTTAACTTTTTGTATTAGTCTAAAAGTGAAGCGGTCGAAAATGGAAGGTACGGTTTTGGTCGAAAAGTTTATCGCCTGTTCTTACAATGAGTAGGTACGACGCCGCGTTCACTATTCACGATAAAAGTAACAACGAATATTACTTATAGGTAATGAGTCTAGACGGTTATAAGTTATAACCAAAGTGAAAGAAATAAGAAGTATGCTCAATGATAACTCATTAAGTTAGATTAAAGTTAATACACAATACACTCAATCGTCATGTCATCGGATATTGTACATGAGGCTAATTAATGCTAAAATATTTTATGTTCATACTGTGTATAGATACCGATATTATGTTCATTATTTACGATAAAAAGCAATAATGGATATTACTTATAGGTAATGAGTCTAGACGATTATAACCATAGTAAAAAGAATAAGTATGCTCAATGATAACTCATTAAGTTCGATTAAAGTTAAATTATTTGATGTTCATACAGTGTGAGGTACCCGAAACTGTGTTCATTATTCACGATAAAAAGCAATAATGGATATTACCTATAATGGGTCTAGACGGTTATCAGTTATAACTTACAATCATAATATAAGGCAGTGGTGGGCAACTATAGCGGCCCTCATATCTTTTTTTATCCGGTCAGTGCTACATTTACAAATTATTTTATAAAATGTTAGTGTTTATCTGTATTTTATAGTATTTTTCGTAAAACGTAGATATTAACATTATAAGTATTGAATTGCTGCTTATTTATAATATTTCTAAATATATATTTATGGAGGCATAGCCAACATAGCTAATAGGTACTTATTTTGTTGTATCAGTTTAGTCGTATCTGTCGTGTTACGCTGACCGATAGCGTTGGTTTTATTATTTGTTGTGTTTTGTAATGTTTCAAATTTTTAATTGTAATGACCTTTTTTTCGTTCTATGCTCTCTGGCCTGCTAGATTTTTAAGTTTTAAAAACTGACCCTCTAATAACTTTGAGTTGCTCATCCCTGATATAAGGAATATGATTAAATGATTTGCAACCAACAATATACTTAAGATGGACTTCACATGTATATATTTATACTTATACAATGCAGTATGCACAAGGCATCATATGTGCATCATACTCGTGAACTAGGATAAATACACGGATCGTGTTGAGCATATTTCTTTTTCCTTATACTATGGTTATAACTAGAGCTAGGATCTATGTGCAATAAAAATGGTAAAATATGAATTTGATTTATCAAAAAAAATGCAAAAAATATTCTATTTTAAAAACATTATTCGACATGGTTTAAATGTATTACACGAAACAATGATTTAGTGTTTAGTATGTTGTCGTAAACAACACGCAACGCATTCACAATACACGCTTATGCCGAAACCCGTACTAATTTTACAGTTGGTAGTGTAGTTTTAAAATAATCTATATAAAATAATATTAAATATATTAAATCTAATATACTGTCGCAATTTGTATGAATGCCTATACATGACAATTAATATCAGATATAAATTAGGAGGAATGGAGCGTAGCATGTTTTAAGGAGTAATATTTAGGCAATTCATACGACATGTACATTTGGACTGTATCAATGTGCGAGTAGTAAATGAACATAGGTGTATGTAATCCGTTTTCGTTTTTTACTTCTTTCTCACGCGTACGGACATGTCAATACGTCGCAGAAAATGAAATTATTTTTGTTCGCATAACTATAAAAATTACTAAAATCATATAACAATACGTTTATTATTATTTGTATTATTACTATTATTTAATCAAATGTCTCATGAAGATTATATTTATATATATTAATATATGCGAGGGCACATACAATTTTAACAAGGGGGTATGTTGTAATATAATGTGCAAATTTAATACTATGATTTAGCAATTAATAAACAACCGAAAACGGGGACATCACAACTAGCACACGTAAGTAGTTTGTCGACATTATGAAGATGTATAGATCAGCATAATTGTCATATCGATGCACTACTTACAAGCATGGTAAAACACATAGAACAGCTATCTCTTAGACCTCAGCTCAAGATTCGAGTAAAGGACTCGAGGAGAAGACCGTTCTATGTTGTGTGGTGTTCCTGTCAAGGAATAATATGCGAGTATACATTGTTTTATTTATTTATTATTATTAGTCAATTCATTTCTAAAGTATTTTGATATTTTAAGTTATAACAAATTACTCTATTTACTATACTTCCTATATAAAATAAACTAAATTAAATACATGAGTATTTTTTTGCAAAGGTATTATTTGAATTTCTTCTCTTACCAACCACTTTTACTGAAATATAACATAAAACGTGTATTTTACGGGTTTGTATAGTTAAAATCTGTAATAATTTGCATTTTGTTCAGCATTTATGAAAATATAAAAAATAAAATAACCATCATTTGCTTTAACATAACATGATTCATAGAAATTCCAAACAAAAGCAATGATCAGAAGTTGCGAAAAAAACATGCCAATGCACTTAAATCCCAGCCCTAGTTATTCCTTATAAATAATAATTATTACTATAATATTAACTGATATCCGATTGTATAAGAAATATTATCATTTATAATTTTTCCTTAAAGCCCTCAAACATTTAATATGTAATTTATTCTTTCGCTGTAATTCAGTTTCGTTAAATGTTCGATATTTTTAATTTACTATATTCTCTTTTGCTATTGTTTTTTTGTTGCTATTTTGATTAAATACCACTTTATATAACAAACTAAAAATTTAATTAGTATATTTATTTATTTATTTTTCCTTAAATGCAACTTTATTTACAATCCATACAAGGTACAAGTAAATGTAATAACAGTGTATTTTTTTGATATTTAGTTTAATGGGCATGAGTAAGTAAACCATTCATCAACAGCTACTTTTTATACGTATTTTTTTGGTATGTGAGCATCTTTTTTATGTATATATTCACATTAATGAATTCAAATTTAAGAGCATCATGTGGCCATCGCCGCTTGAGTCTTCTTGGCAAATTATTGGGAATGGTGATAGATGGCATGCCAATGGCATAGGTATATTTATTTAAAAACAATATTTAATATAAAATAATTATGTAGGTTAGTAAGTTATACAACAAACCAACTACCAACACTTATAGAGTTTATAGTTTTAAATATAAAATATTTACATATAATATTAAGTTGAAGGCTGAATGAAGTCGATAGGTAGTATACAAAAATAAGTTAATTTAAAATAATAATCAAATAATATAAATTGTTCTTGATTTTTGAGACATGGAATCAAAAACGTCTTATGTACCAATAACTATAAATGAACATTAATGTTAACCCACTGAGACTGATGATTATATTATTCTCACATAAATTGATTATGTATTAAAATAATATCCTTAGAAATATAAGCTGATACACCATCTCTGTTTAGAATCGTTTTTAGGTTGATACTAAGTTTTATCAAGTTTAACACGTCCATTGCAATATATGACCACTGACTGACGAGTTTCATTTGAAACCTTCTATGCAGCAGAGCGAGTTCCTCGGTTTATTTTTATTCTGATACGTCTTGTGTTAATCAATGTAAATTATTATCAATTTGTTTAAAATAAGTACACTTATCTATGGTTTTATTATTTTTTTTTTTGTTTTCATTTTACATTTAATTAATATATAATTAGTAAAATAGTTGACTCAATATATATACACCATTTGATTTATAAAACATGAAAACATTTCACATAATTTGTTTCAGTAGTGTTTAATAGTAGTTTTATTTTGTTACAGAACCTGGTGATTTACTGTTTAATCATGGTACGTCGACAGTGTAAAGTTGAAACTCCCAAACTCAAATTATTGACATTAGGACAGCAATGGATGATATTGTCAATAACATTGATGTTAGTCGATTTTTCAAATTCATCGATAACATGTGGTCCCGGCATATATTCACCCGGAGGTAAGGACACGAATCGCTAAGTTTCTAAGTTAATCGTAAGTTTATCGTATAGTAAATATTAAAGAAATTTCGACAACTAGCTAATTATATATATGTGTACTTAATTCATTGACAAAAAATGAAAATATATTCATTGACCTGCAATAAATTATAAAAAAAATCAAACTAGAAAATTCAAAATTGTATATCAAAAGCTGTTTTTAAACCCCACTTTAATATATTCAAACTAGTTGTTGTTTGATAAAACATGTGAATCAGAAAATTGCTCAAGTATAAAGTATGGCGTTTAACTAGATGATAATTATTTTTAATAAAACTATGTTTAACGATTTCTCATATTATACGCAGTATTGGGTAAATTACTTTTAAAAAGTAATAAAACTACGTTACTCGTTACTTCAAATATTTTTATTTAAATTACAATTGCGTTACTTAATATCATTTTTATCACGTTACAATATTTTTTTATTAATAAAGTAGTGTTACAAATAATGTTAATTTTTTTATCATTGATAACAGTCATCATTTTTTTTTTTGAACCATTTTCAATTTATATGATTCAATTATTATATATATATATATATATATATATATTATTATATATTACAATCATAGATCTAGTGATAATAGACCTATTATGTACAATCATCTAACTTATATGGCTGTATAGCTAGGGCCTAAGGTAGACAGGTATTTTTCTCATGTCATAAATCATAATTAATTTTAATTAAATTTTATTTTTAATCCGAATTCTTTTCTTTCTGTTAATAAAGTACTAACATTAATTCCTGAAATGTTTAATAATATTGTTAACTATTACCGGAATCGAAAATAAATAAAATTGATTTTTAATTTTTCTGAAATATCCTAACGGCTTATTTTTGTAATGCATTCAAAACTATTATTTTAATAACGCGGAAAATAACGCGTTAGTGCGTTACTTCATAGAAATTACTTTCAAAAAGTAATTTTTTTAAAATTACGTTACTTTAAGTAAAATGTTATAAAATTACTGCTGCGTTACTGAAAAAGTAATTTTGTTACAATAATTTGTAATTTGCGTTACGTTACTACCCGACACTGATTTTACCTACAAGAAAAACAAGTACAAAGGTAACAAGAACATTTTCCACTGGTTCAGAAATCAATGTTTTGTCCATTGGTTTTTAAATACAAATCTGTTTTACATTAAACTATCTGTTTCACAGTCTTGAAATAAATTGCATTACAAATCAATATCAATTAAATTTTTTTTTTTGTAATTTTAGGAACTATTCCGAGTGGCGAAATTTTTCTCGAACATGGCAGTGGTAAACCGTTGGAAATTGCATGCATTTTAAATCCAAACCATGAACTATTGGAGAAAGTGCTTAATGATAATACTGTCGATGGAAACAAACCAAAATTTCTAAGCCAGAGAATCAGGTTCTACAAGAACGATGAACTTGTGCCCAAACAATATGTGTCAATCATCAACTCAACGGCGGCCCAGTTGCGCGTATCTAATCCCCCAGCAAGTTCCAATGTCTATACATGTACGATATGTTTGGATAAAAATAACCGCTGTGTTGACTTATCCAAATCGTCTGGTATTTCGTCAATTAATAAAGCTTTACAAAGTAACATAGACATGGTTGGATCTCCTCCAAGGGATTCATACGATTCAGATACCGGGGTGTGTCTTAACAATGTTTTTGTTGGATGTAAGTTAAAGGGCAATCTTATAACCTACACAATTTTTTTTTGTTAACCTTTTTTTACAGACATTTTTAAGCATTGTTACTCTTGGATAGTTGATGTAAAGGACTTAGTTGCAATTATATGCGCTTAGAATCATTATAAAATGCGTTCATTTGTCAAATTAAATTTTAAAATATTAAAAAGATAAAATAAAAAAGTTTAAAAAAAAAATGGTTTGAATGAAATATGATTTACAAATACTAAATTATTTAAATATATATAATGTTGGTTATCTATGATAATTGTTCAATTCTCAATGATTTTCTAAATCATTCCATCGTAACGTTTTTTACTATTTATTCTGATGCAATAAGTATACCAAGCAGTTCGTGTTTCCATCTAAATTATTAATTTAGATTTTCGATTGAAACACAAAGAAAGATGCCAACTTAAAATAAATTATTTACTCATCAAATCACGTATTTGATTATTAAAATATTTGCAATATAATACCTACCATTATGTATGTTTTTAAACATTATTTTTTTCATAATTTTTAAAATAATATTTTTAATATTAGTGACACAATAAGCATACACCATCATCAAAGCTTTTGAAAAAAATCAGTAGTTTGTGATCATTATTTGTGTAAAGTATTTAATTTCATTAATGTTTTTAAATAAATGGTTTTTGTTTAGATAAACCATTCAATGTCACAAATTTCTCTTGTATCTCTAACAACTGGGAAAGTTTAATGTGTAATTGGACTAAACCGGAGAACCCAATAAAAACCAACTATAAGATATACTTTAGATTGCCTGGCCGTGCTTTTAGCAGGTAATATTTTATAAGCGTATAATTGCGTTATTCATAATGTAAATTAATAAAAACAAAATATTTTTTTTTTAATTATAATCATTTATTTTTACTTTCAGAACTTTCATAAATTGTCCTACAGATTCAGATGTTAGAAATAATACTTGTTTTTGGGATTTATCTACTTCACCGTTGTACAGACAATCATTTGAATATTACTATTTCACAATAATCGGCGAAAATGCACTGGGAAAAACATCAATGCCATTTCGTTTTCACCATTACGCCAATAGTATACAAAACATATTATATTTTAAATTTGTTTGAACTAAGAAAATTCCATATTATGTACGCACAAACCTAATTTTATTATTATTTATTAATTGTTTCAGTAATTCCTGCGAGACCTACAAAAATCACAGTGGTTGATAAAACAGAATCGAGTGTCAAGTTTGTGTGGTCTTTAGGCACAATGTCTTTTTATTCACACGGATTAGTTTATAAGATTATGTACAAATCTCAATGGGATTCCAATCCCGAACACTGGCATGTAAGTACTCAATCATACACGAATAAAAGTTATAACACCATTATGAACAATAAACGTATACATATTTTTTTCTGTAGTCATTAAATGTAAATGACATTTGTGATCCGAAATCGATATCACATCAAACCACTTCAGTCCAAGACATGAACTGCCTGGAACATAACGCAGATAATTATTACTTCAACGTTACTGATTTGAAACATCCGTTTTCGCGTTACGATTTTTGCATTTACGTTCGGACGGCGCTTGCTGGCGAGAACAATAAGTGGTCTGCTCCTGGTTGCATTACTGTCAACACCAAGCCCACAAGTAAGTTTATAATTTATTTATACGATAGCTATACATGATCGGAGGTAAGTCGTGTCTTGATACATTTATTTTATTATATGACAATAGTTTGAAATTAATACCTGTCATCATACACCGATTAATCCTTTTCACACAATCGTATAATTAGGTAGTTTTTTTGTTTGTTGTATGATTACATTTTTGAACAACCGATTTATTTATAGTTCCTAAAAGACCACCACTAACTGACATTGGAAGCTTTGAATCTATCACTTCGCCAACGGACAAATCCAAAAGAGACGTGTTGATTTATTGGCAAACTATTGAAGAAAACGAAAAATGTGGTGAATCGTTTGAATATATTGCTTACTATGTTCATACCACAAAAGATAATCAAATCACGTAAGTACCATCCGTCGACACTAAGGGGACGTTTCACATTAGTGATATTGAGGTGTTGTGTATAGGCAACTTAACAATAATAAATCATAATTTCATTGGAAAATTCATGAAGAGGATCACAACACACATATTTTTCATTTGTTTTAAACCAATAAACGGTAGTAAATTATACATACTTTGCAATGTCCGATTTTAATTTTGAATGTGTGCATAAATCTTTTGAAAAAATATCTAGGGCCTGGATTCTAGGCTATTTGGGAAGTCAATTTTCAATTTTTTTTATATTAAAAAATCTTAAATTTAAGATATTATATTTTAAAATTCCGTGAAAAAATTGCATAAAATTTGTATTAATTTTGAACACATCAGATTTTAAATAGAAAAAGTGATTCCTAAAAACCTAGTCTAGAAATTTATAAATTCAACCAGTTTTCTTGAAATTTCAATTGAACTTCAGAAAGTATGTTTAGTTTACTACCGCGTTTAGTAATTTTTATAGTTATGCAAACAAAAATAATTTTATTTTCCGTGACATATAGACATGTACGTGCGTATATCAAAGCAATGAAAAACGAAAACTAATTTCACACCCTAATGTTCATTTACTACTCACATATTGACATAGCCCAAATGAACATGTCATGAGAATTGCTTAAATGTTACTTCCTAAAACATGCAACAATCCAATCTTCTTAAAAAATATCTTGATGAAGATAGGCTATCATTGTTTCTTATGTGATTTTAGAGCTAAATTATTAATATAAATATAAATAATTTATTTAATAATATATAGGTAATTTTCAATCAAAATAAATAATGAATCAATCAATCTTTTATTTGTACACCTATAGGGTGTTATATAAAACTTTTTTAGTAAAATCCCTTAAAAATATGTTTTTTTAGTTTTTATAGAGTGTCTAAGCTATTTATCTCCAATAATAAATTATAATATTATTATAATAAATCATTCTAAATTATTGTTACCTATTTATTTACCAACACAGCACTTGCCGTAGCATTGAAATAGAAAATAATTACGCCAAGTTTGATTTACTTGATACCAGCATCGGGTACGAATTTATAGTAATCTCAAACAATAAAGAAGGTTCATCTACAGAATGTTCAAGAGTTTACGTACCTAGCGAATCAGACGGTGAGCATATTAATAATATGTTTACGATTTATTAAGTAATTATATGTTTACCTAATTGTTTTGTCGATTTGTTACTATTTTTCAGCACTGGATAAACCATTATTGTTAAAGAAAAATGTTTATGACAAACAAGGTATTTTTGAACTATCTTGGAAAGGCGCCGGTTCTCAGAAATTATCCACTGGAAATCAACTAGATTATTATACTATATTTTGGTGCGAAAAAGACTTGATGAATCCACGGCAGTGTAATGTATGTAAATTAACGTATAACGCCGTGTCCTACGCGAATGCGGCGAGTGAGGCAAATAGTATTCTTACGCCTCCGTGTCCTACGCGAATGCGGCGGTTTGTATACGGATCGTGCTGTTCCGCTGCACTACGATGTATCCGATGTAGCAAAATACAAGTTGTTATTTATGTTTTTCGCCGCATTCACGTAGGACACGGCATTATACGAAATACATCGAGCGTAATTGTAGTTCAGTGTTGCTCAGTGGTATTTATTTTAATACGTACCTACCGATGTCGTTTTGAAATATTGAAGGCTCTCTCTATTATACCTAGCCTTAGGTATCGATACATAGTAAATTGGAAATATAAAACTTTAAAACTGTTTATTTTGTTTTACGATTTTCTAAGCGTGGGTAATAGTTAAATTTGTATTCATTAATTTTTATTTATAAAAGTATAATAATTTATTATGATAACAATAATTAAAAATTATTATCATAAAAAAACAAAAATAATTAATTAATCTTAGATAGTTTGCTTTGCATTATCTAGTTTTGTAATAAACAAAAAAAAAAATATTTTTTTTAAGATTTTAAATAAAACTTAGAACCAAATGTAGAAATATGAAATAGAAAATTTATGTTGGCAAATTATTTTGTTTTAATATATAATACATAATATCTACATTGTGACATTTATAAAAATGTAATACGTCGATATCATTGAGTAACACCATAAAAAAATAATATAATTATAATATAATACTACAATTATTATTATTATATTCCAACGATCTTGATATTGACTGGTTTTAAATTTTTGTTATTATACAGGGCTATTTGAACTGGATGCATGTACCAATTTCAGTATCTCACTATAATACTACTACGTTTGATCACATGGAAAAATATATTTTTGCAATAAGCGCTAACAGCGAAAATCCCACGAGAAATGGTATTAATAACCTTAAAGCTAGCAGTAGCGGAATGGTGTGGGAATCGTGTACGTAAATATTTAGCTGCATATTATGTTTTTATAAAAAACTCATTCTTTTAATAATCAAATAACAATAATTTTTTTGTGTTCTTATTTTATTTTATTGGTACGCATTATGTGTATTTTCGATTTATGATTAATTAGTTGATGACAATGTAAAGAACGTTTGGGTTAGTGTGATTGGTTCGACATTTGTTGGGTTGAGCTGGAAAGTCTACTGTGATGACAAGACTGGTTTAGTTGTTGGATATCATTTATTTTACTGCCCCATAGTTACCATAGATAATTCCCTTTGCAAAGGTAAGACATTTTTAATTTTTAACGGAAACCTAATATTATTAAATTTAATCATTCGGTGGTGGCACTTAATTTTATTCACTTTAAATATTAATATCGTATGACAATTATAATTGTGCGTAAAATTAAGTATTAGATTTTTTGCAATCAAATAAAATAATACCTAACTTAACCTTACCTACCTTTATTTTTATTACGATACATTTTTCTGTTCTGATTATGCATTTTATTTTAATTTCTCGAACATTAATTATCAATGTCACCACAATCAGACGCATACCAATAGATTTCTCTTCGGAAAAATATTTAAGTTTCATATAAAAATGTTAAATAGGTGTCCCTACTTATAATAAACCGAAATGTCAAATTTTATGTTTTATTTTCATTAAATAAAATCATTATTGGAATAATTAGATAATAAAATGACAATAATAAACGTTCATTACATTTTAATCAGATTGAACCTTATATTTTACTTATACCAATATACCTATTAAAAATATATGCTGTTAGAGATACTTACCTATTGGCTATTACCATTAAATATGATTGGCATTTGATAAATCATTTACATTTATTTTTTAAACATGTTTTTACGAATTGTTTTAATTTTTACTTTCATAAGTTAAATGCCAATATTTTATCTGTTCAATTTCAATTTTATTTGTATACAATAATTATATTAGGTATCATGTATTTTTCTATGTCCTATCATAATGATAATTGTAATGTATTATTTTATAAGTTATTATGTAATATTATACTATTATTATACACTTGGTATTTCATATAGCTTTGTTTATTTATTTATGCGTTTGAAAATCGGGATTATAAGATAGATTCATAATATATGTATCTACCTAATATATAATATTATATACATTATATGATTTATATTATATCATATGATTGTATGTAAAACCTATAGTACGAGGTTTGTTCAAAAAGTATCGCGAATTTCATGTTTTTTCAAGAATTATTTATTTATTCATGAATATCTATTTTGCCCCCTTCAAAGTAATCCCCATCAGACATTATACACTTGTGATAACTTTTTTTCCAATCGTCAAAATATTTTGAAAAATCATTTTTTGTGATCTTGTTCAGTTGCTCCTTCGATGCCGTCTTTATCTCCTCAATCGTGGCGTAGCGTCATCCTTTCATGGGCCTCTGAAGTTTCGAGAACAAGAAAAAGTCACAGGGGGGCCAGGTCTGGGGAATACGGTGGCTGCGGCATTATTAGAGTGTTGTTTTTGGCCAAAAATTCGCGCACAAGTAACGATGTGTGAGCAGGGGCATTATCATGGTGCAAAAGCCAATTTTTGTTCTTTCACAAATCCGGGCGTTTCTAGCGGATCGTTTCTCGAAAATTGCGCATTACTTGAAGGTAATATTCCTTATTGACCGTTCTACCCTGCGGCAAGAACTCATAGTGCACTATGCCTCTGCAGTCGAAGAAAATTGTCAGCAAAACCTTCACATTCGGCTGAACTTGGAGTGCTTTTTTCGGTCTCGGCTCGTGCGGCAGCTTCCATTGGAATGACTGAGCTTCGGTTTCTACGTCATAACCAAAAACCCATGATTCGTCACCAGTTATGAGTCTCTGGAGCAAATTTGGGTCGTCACGGACAGAATCCAACAGCTCCTGAGCAATGTTAATGCGATGCTGTTTTTGGTCGAAATTGAGCAATTTTGATATGAATTTCGCGGCGACCCATCTCATGCCCAAACTATTAGTAATAATCGAATGGCACGAGCCAATCGATATATTTATATCCTCAGCAACTTCTCTGACGGTGATTCGACGATTGGCCAATACTAGTTTCTTTACTTCATCAATGTTTTTGTCTATTGTTGACGTGCTCGGGCGTCTGGAACGCTCTTCGTCGCTCACATCTTCTCGGTCCTCTGAGAACATTTTGTACCACCGATAAACGTTACTTTTGTCCAAAGTAGCTTCGCTGTATGCAACAGTTAACATTCTGAATGCGTCCGCGCACTATAAGTTGTTCTTCACACAAAATTTGATACAAATTCTTTGATCCATTTTTTGGAATAGACAAAAATCGAAGACAAATAAACACGCACAATAGCTGTCAAAAACTGACTGGACATTCAAAATGGCCGAAATTGTCAACATAAGTAAGAGTCATGAGTACCAACATAACGCCACCAAGAGATCAAAAATCGAACATACGTAGCCCGCGAAAATTCAAAATTCGCGGTACTTTTTAAACATACCTCGTATATCATATTTGTTCTATTAGATCATCATAGTTTTTAAATAAATAATAATATCTAATAAGTCATATTAAAAAAAATTAAGTTGTATAATATATATATATATGAACTATGAAGATTGTATAAAATCAGTTTTAAATTTAAATAAAAAGAAAAATATATTTTACAATATTTTGGTCATATAGTAGGTAAATCAACTGAAACGGGAAATCGTCTCTATTAGTTATTTATAAGGTTCGGCAGTTATTGTTTGCATTATAAATATGTAGTTAAACTTTTTTCTATTAAAAAAAAAAAAACATATAATACATTTTATTGATGAATTTGAATCTACGGCGATTATTAGTCATCATATTTATTTAAAAGCATTTTTTTCTTAAACATCTGACATACATATTAACGTAATCGACATGTACTTAAAAAATAAAATAAGTCGTTAATGCTTTTATCTATAAGTACCTAATCTCTACAAAATGTATTCGTCTTCCGATAAAAATTTGGAAAACACGATGACCGAAAATATTATTTTTATACAAATACTAAAATGTGAAAAAATAAAAATGCAATTATATGCTAACAATTTTTCAAATATGAAGAGTTTTTTTCAATATTATCCAAAACAAAATGTTGTACCTACTTAAGTTAGTTACTTTACGAAATTAATTTGCATCTTATCTAGAATATTCTGCGGGCATAATAAAAAAAAAAACATGCAAATTTAAGCACAAGCAAAATACAGTGACTTTTAATATTGGTAGAAGGTATACATTAAGTAACAAGAAATGATTAACCCTAGAGTTACAATATTTATGCACGAAAATAATGCAGGAGCATTCCAATGTTTTCATAAAGAAGCTAACTATTACAAAAGATTATATTATAGACCTAGTTAAAATCACACATAAAAAATGTACACATTTATTTAAATTAATACCTAACTATTTTATATTAACAAGTATTATGTGTATAGTATTAAATCAGTGCTCAGTAAAACAATTAAAAAAATATAAAATGTTGAGAAGCAGAATTGTACATTAAAGATAAAGATTTTTAAAGAAGAAAATTATTAATTATTTATTATATACCTTTCATTGTGCCATATTATGTATAAACAGTATTAAATTACAAAATAAATACAAATGAATAATAAATGAATGTAAGGAATACCTAACTTAAGTAGTATATTGTATATTTGTATATATATTTTGTTCCTTTACAGCATGTTTTCATTTTCACCTTAGTAATCACACATGTTTAACTGAAAATTTGTCGCAAAAATGTTTACAGTGTACACATTATCACACATTTATACAATCAATAATTATTCATCATATAAGTAAAATATATCAATAAAAAAAATTATTTTACCAAATTGTGTTATTACTTTTAAACAAAGATTATAAAATTATGTACTATATATTTTATAATACCAGTCTTACTATTTTATAAAATCACCATATCAATGACATATAAGGGATTACCTATTTTAGTATTATTACTCGAGAAGAAAAGAAATATTATAGTTAGGTACCATCTAAAACAAGTGATTTTTTTATTTTTTAAAGAGAAATACATAATTGTAAAACTGATATAGAAATCTACCTCATCTTCAATGTTTATTATAAATTAAGCATAGCATAAATGAATATACTTACTTAGTTACTTTGTTTCGCACCCTTAGAATCATTAATCATACATGTGAATTTTCTCATAATCACACTTACTAGTTACCTACTGCATAAATGTCATGTTTTCTTATAACATTTATGATTAATATTAAGAAAAGTAATATTTATCTAATAATATAGCATTAGTGTCTATCAATTATTGAACAGTTGATACTTAGATTTTAATTGCACTTAAGTAAGTACTTATAAATATATTTATGCATACATAAATAATTGTAATATGATAGTGCGTATGTTTTATAAGGAATTTAGAACGTTAAAAATTATTTAAAATATAATTGAATTAAACTTATTCATAATTGTGATATTCTAATTATTAATGTGGGAATATATAAAAATATTTATATATATATAGTATATTCAGTCCTAACTTCTAATTCCCTTACCATAAATATCACAAACTATTATCAAAAAAAACAATAATAATTATTTATTATAAAAATAGACAATACTATTACTAGGTACCTAATCAATGTACAATTAACAACTGTACAAGTACCTATCCTATGTAAGTAATATATTATAAAGAAAAATTTAAGTCAAACTCTATAGTGCTTAACAGGAGTTTTTGTGTCTAAGACGTCACACTCTTTGGTAGTAGGGTGAGTTTATAGACTTAAAAACTATTGGACCATTTTTAATTAAAGTTATATTAATAGATTCCTTGAGATACGGAGGGTGTTTACACTTTTTAGCTTATTTTTTCTACCCCTATAGGTTGCTATATAGGATGGCTCACACACAGTTTTAGTTTTGACTCACAAAAATCGAATATTTTTTGTTTATTTAAATGGTTGCCATTGATTACAGATTATATTACCTTTTTATAATTAGTAAAAATATGGCATATACATTTTTTTACAAATATGTGTTGAAAAAAAACAAATCTTAAAATCAAATACTTATAAACACAATAAATACAATGATTACTTTTCTGATTTTCAATCACAATTTGCTTTCTTAATTCTGAATATATTTTGATATATAAACAGATAGTATAGATGAACATCAATCTTAACATTATTGGATTTACGTCAGCCTTTAAACATTTTTTGAATTTATCTTCAGTTTTTTGTATTTACATCAAAAATTTGTTTAGAGCTAATAAGTAGAAAATCATAAAATTAATTATTGTAATATTTTGATTTTATTAGGTATATATTTCAACTGAAGCAAAATTGAAAACGATAGAATCATAGATTAATTTTAACCCGGGCAAAGTCGGGTAATACAGTTAGTCAGTGATAAAATTAAGGTTGTGTGTAATATATTTTTTGAAAAATTGTTAAGTTTAAGACATAATTCATAATATGAACAATAAACATGTTTATTTAGTAGGTCTGCTCGTATGGGTTTGTAAACTGTGCTAAATATATGTTCCTTTTAAATTTCTACCTAGAGTCACATATTTTGTTCGTTTATTATGCTTTATTTTATGTTTATATTATACCTTGTAAATATTGATTGCATAATTTAAATTTGTTTTATTTATTTCAGAACCTATGATAATGAAAACAGTGAATGAAATACATCAAAATGATTGCGAAGGTTCTATATTACTTTCACATCTAAAATCCAACTCAATATACTTAGTAGCCATTCAAATTATTACGAGTAAGGATAAAAGTATACATTTTGATATTAATATCACCACATTAGGTGGGCCAATATTAAAATGAAGATGTTACAAAAATAATGAAGTACAAATAAATTATTGCTTTATTTATAAACTATTATATCTACCCACTGTTTGTTAGAATCCTATTATAATTATTTTATTACTATTATTATTTATATTATGTGCTATGCGTATAAACCTACCTAAAAAAAAAATGCATTTAAGGTAATGCTACTCGTATAATATAACTATTTAATTTAACCTATCATTACCAATAATAATCAATACAGATAACCTTATTATATTATTATTATAACATTCATTAATAATATTATATTTTTATATATTTTATTATTTTTTCTTAAAAATAAGAACTTAAATTATATACTATCGCTTCTTATATATATTATATTATATATCTTCAATAATAAACACATACAATTAAAATTTAACACTTTGTTATGTACTGTTTTGTTTTACAATGACCGTGTCAAGCGATCACTGTTGAAAAACCAACTTTTGTCCATCCTATCTCTTATATGTATATTATAGCTTAACCTAGTTGCTACATCCTTTTTTTAGTCTGGTATACCTACTAAAACTTTTTGACTATATTTTATGACATACTATATAAATGTTTTCATAACCTAGTTAATAGTTTTAATATTAACAATGTTATGTATTGCTACAACAGTATGTAGGTGTCTATAAAAAACAAAATATTAAATGCTCTTAAAAATTGTTGTTTAAGGTACAAATATACAATTATGAATTACATAGTGCTGATTGCTTACTGTATATTACCAATAACTCAAATGTAGCTGCTATGACGATTGATTGGCGTTTAATTTTAAACTATTAATTCGTCTGAAATTTCAAAAATAGTTAAAAATTCTTTACTTACTAAGCTATGTAGTAATATTAACTACAATTACATTTTTTTTTTTTTTTTTTGAAATCATTTTCCCACTAAAATTCATATTTATTTTGTTCTTCAAAATGTTAGTTTTGATATAGAAAATTGTAAAAACAATTAGGTATTCAACCTAACATAACCAGCATTTTTTTTTTCGTTATAAAATATATAGTATTGATATTGTAAATAAACAGTTTTTGAGACATAAAAATATTAAGCTTACAAATTGTGTTTATAAATATTAAGATAAATATTTATTATGTATACAAATACAGATATTAATGTATTGTTTTGAGACTATCTGAATTAACATTTAACATGTATATTAAATAGTCAATAACTAATAAGGATACCCTTAAAGGTAAGTTAGTAAATACTGAGTACTTAAGATACTTAAGATATTTTAACCAAAATGTTTTGTATAAAAAATTAAGGTATAAAATACAAAGGTGATTAAGGAAAGGTGAATAAGATTGGGATTTTAATTGCACTTACTAAACTAATTTATTGTGGCCGTCCATGACTAAAGTTATAATCTTAATGTGAATCACTCGTTATATAATTTTGTTGTATCATTAAAACTTTGTGATTTTGAACAACATATCTACATTATAAATGTTTTTATTGTTTGAAATATTTTAACATAGCATTTTCAAATTATAGGCGAGTCTCGATAACTTGAATGTCAAGGGAGATAAAAATTAATTCGACTTATGTATTTTTTGAGTTACATAACTTGATTTTTTTTAAAAATACGAAATAATTCTAGTTAGATATTTTTTTTTTATTTAATTTGCTTTTATTAGAAATATTATTATATGCATATTTATTAACTACAAATACAATTAAAAAATTTAATTTTAAAACTTATTTCTTATATACGTATTTATTAAAAGATTACATTTTAAAACACAAAATATGTATAATTCTTACAATTTAGAAAAATAACTTGAAATAAGAGTTTGACGTTTGGGTTGTTTTAAAATAAAGTCTTCAATTTCCCCCAAGTACTTGAAAAGTATTTCATCTACACCTTCGGTTTTTTCAATGTGCACTCTTACTTTATATTATTAATACTTCTAGTTTAATTAAACATCGAAACTAAAAAATTATAAAATTCTCAGGAATTTCCCTAAATTAAATTTCCGGGAATTTACACATCATTTGGTACAATAAACTTGTTTTCTTTGAACTTTTTAATTTGATCTTTTAATTTTATTTTGATGATAACTCAATCATTTTATTTGTCATATAAGAAATATCTTCTCCTGGAATATTAATGATATTAACATCATTTATATTTGTCATCCAGATGTTGTTACTACTAAATATATGTATATAAATACTATCTACCTAATATTATTTGAGTCAATTAAAATGCCATTTTTGCGTACTTGTCATGTGTGTGTAATATGGACATAATATTATAGATTATACTACTATAAAGTCTAAATAACATCAGTCAATTACGAGCGTATAGTTAAAGATACCCATTTTGGACCGTATAAAATTAAAAATTACTTAAATAAGCAACACAGAAAATTATTATTACATTAAATTTTTAGTTTTATTCTGTATATATACCTCAAATAATGGTAACCGATGAGACTTATAGACTTTTAACTAGTTCGGTATTTTACTTATTTTACGTATGATATGGATTGTATAATATGTATTTAATATAACGAAATATTTGATACGAATCAATGTTAAAGTTCATGTTAGTTTCATATAGAATTGCGGTAAAATTTAAGTATCATTCGCAAGCGCGCACTGGATCCATTAGCCCTACCGGGAAACTGGATATAATTAGAGCCTACCGGCCACTTATTATACTTACTAATAGCATTTGGATCCTATAACAATAGCCAAGTTATCTACCTATTTCTTACACTAAGAAAAAACTATACAATTAACAGGAACCTAAATAATAAACCAAATCTATATTTTAATTTAAATTCTATAAAAATAAATAAATACACAACAATATTATCATAATTATTTTTATTTGAGTGATCTTGATTGCATATATAAATTATAAAATATGAATAGTAAGTTCTTAAAAATAGTTCAATACAGGGAAAATACTATACATATAGCTAAATAAAATGTTTAAAACTAAACTTTCAACATTCTTAACGTTTCTATACTTTTTTCACACATTAAGTCAATTACTTGATTAGGTTGTTTGCCAACAATTCCCTTTCACGGTTCATCAAAAACAATGATTCCAAATTATCCTGTGTTAAACAACTTTTTAAACGTGTTTTCATAATTTTAAGTTTCGAAAACGATTATTCATTCGTTACTTGAGTAAGAGGAATTGTTAAAAGAAACTTGTATACTTCAAATAATTCATAATACTCTAAAGAATACATATTGAATTCATAAATAACATTTGTAACGCATAATAAACACGAGTTACATATTTTTTCATATACACATCATATTATTTATCATTTATACTTATAGCAATAGTTTTTAATAAATTATTATAGATTAAACATAAATAAAATTCATAATAATATGTTACCTATGAAACACAACAAGGAGTAGATAAGTAATAATAATTATTGAAAAATTTAAAATAGTAGTTATACTTTCACTCATATCTCATTGTTCCGATAGTAGGTAACTTTTACATTGACTTTTCTGTGTACTAATTTTGAAGTTTTGTCTTAATATTATTTTATTATATATAAGTATATAATACTAATTAAGTGCAACACTCCAAATTAAAAATAATTTTAACATTATAAACTATATTCAATTTATTCAAATTATTATTTTAATAGTTTGTAGTACTATGAAATTTATTATTCTAGAAATTAAAAAAAAATTAGAAACTTACCTGTTTAGGGTATATGGGCAGTACAGTATTAGTACAAACTATTGAAATTGTAAAAAAAACAACTAAAACCGACGACGAAATTCAAATGAATGAAATAAAATACGTATAATACTAGGTTAATAATAATATTATCGTTGATAATTATTAATCCAAGCAATTTATAAATAACTTGATCATAAACAGTATTACAGAAACAGTCGGAGTATACCGTGTACCTGCATGCCGCTTTGTTTTATCTAGTGTTCACTAGACTTTTAAATAAAAATTATTTGTTTTTTGACGAATATACGTATTAGTATAATATGATCAAAGTTAGGACAAAAAAATTGCAGTATTCCGGTGGGCCAGTAAGCGCCTGGCCATTCGATTACCTGCGGCCGAAGTGTGGCGTGTGATTTCGGATGTTATGCCGCGAAAAATATGAGACAAAAATCGTAGCATAAAGGTCTATTCACACTACGACGGAACGGAGACGGGACGGAATCCGTACGGAACCCGTCCGGTCATGAAACAAATATTGTTTCTTTGTTTTTAAATGTAAGCGTTCATATTTATCCGGAGCGATAACGGAACGGTGCAACTGCCCGGGGACGGGCGATAGAAATATTCTTCGCGACTATTCTTGAACGGGTTTCCGTCCGGATTTTCCGTCAAATCGTATGGGAATAGGCATTCGGCGGACCGGATGTAGCCAAAAACATATTATTTGTTCACATAATCATATTTTATTTTCAACGTTGCACGTACAACCGGTGTACATTTATTTTATTTAAATTTAAATTAATATTAAATTAAATTATAAATATTAATTAATTATTTATTAATTATATTTATGTTTAAAATTATATTAAGTTAAATAATGGACAAAGAAAAATTAATTGAATGTGTTCGGGCCTACTCTGGGCTTTACGATTTGAGTGATCGCAAATATAGCGATAGCGCATGGAAAGA
>JACXSJ010003602.1:0-21726 GCA_014851325.1 Pentalonia nigronervosa | reverse complement strand
ACAATAATTAACTATATTGGTATTTGGTTTTGGAATTATTTTTTGTTTTATACGTTTATGAATTTTTGTAACGGTATTTAAGTTAAAATTATTTTTATGGACAATATTATAGATAATGTCAAGTTCATGCAGATAGTTATGTTTATTTAGAGGAATACGTTCAAGTTTATAAAAAATTGAGTTAAAAAAGATCTTTTTTGATAATAAGGATGATTTGAATTTTGTGGTATTATCGAATCAGTTTGAATTGGTTTTCTGTAAATGTTAAAATCAAATTATTTACTTTGTAATTATTTATAATTTTTTTAATTTTGTTTTTTTGTTTTTTCGCAGACATTTTGCTACTGGTTTAAATTTTAGACAAATTGTTTTAACATTTAGAATTTCAAAAACAGCAGTTTCTTCAATTATCATCGAAGTTTGTAAAGGAATTTGGAAAATAATGAAAAAAAAACATATGTCCACACCTTCGGTTTCTGATTTCGAAAATATATCACAAGGATTTTATGAAAATTGGAATTTTCCAAATTGTATTGGAAGTATTGACGGGAAACATATCCGGATAAAATGCCCAAAAAAATCAGGCAGTATGTTCTTTAATTATAAACAATTCTTTTCCATTGTTTTATTGGCTGTTGCAGACGTAAATTATAAATTTATTATGATTGATGTTGGATCATATGGAAAGGACAGCGATGGAGGTGTATTGTCAAATTCAAGCATTTTAAAACGTCTTGAAAATAAAACTCTCAAGTTA
This sequence comes from Pentalonia nigronervosa, assembly GCA_014851325.1. Taxonomy (NCBI): domain Eukaryota; kingdom Metazoa; phylum Arthropoda; class Insecta; order Hemiptera; family Aphididae; genus Pentalonia; species Pentalonia nigronervosa. The sequence goes on along the minus strand of JACXSJ010003602.1, from coordinate 20,969 downwards.
CCTTATCCTAGTAAACTACCAAATTCTAATATAATTGGTCCGTATACTTTCATTGCTGATGAAGCATTTCCTCTGCGAACATACATGATGCGACCATACCCAAGAAGGTTGTTGAATGATGAAAATAAAAGATACTTCAATTATAGACTTTCAAGAGCTCGAATGACGATTGAATACGCTTTTGGTATAGCTGCATCAAAATTTAGAATTTTACTGAAATGTATTGAAACAAAAGTAGAAAATGCTGACCACATAGTAAAAGCAATTTGTATACTACACAATGTCATAGATTTGGAAAAAAATGTAGTATCTACTAATCACTTTAACACAGAAACAAATCCTATGAATAATAATTTACCCAGGGATTTAACAGTATGTATGAGAAATAATAGAACAACCAGAGAGACAGAGAATATAAGAAGTAACTTAAATATTTTTTTTTCGACTAATAAATTGTAAAGTTCAAATAATATTTGGATATAAGTACTCTTGTTTTGTAAATTAATTAATTGTTCATAATATTTGAATGATAGTAAACTATACATTATTATTAAATGTACAGAACTTAACTAGTTATTACCAATAAGTTAGTAATAACTAACAAATTATCCAATTTGAAGGATTGATTATCTAAACTATGTAAAAATACAATTTTATAATAATTATTATTCTATAATTTTTTCATAATTATATTTATTTAACAGTTATATTTAGTTTATAACTTACTTGATATTCCAAGTTCTTTGGAAACACAATCCCACTCTTTGTCCACAACAGCGCGATCTTTAAATTTTGGGTCCCATTTGTTCCAAAGGACGGTCCTTTTTTGAACTTCCGAAATTAATTGATCCATTTTTTTAGAAAAAAATTTTAATTTTAATGTAATTACGTACTCGCAGTAGTTGCCCGCAGCGCGTTGCGTTGAAAAATAAAACATGTTCTAATTTATGCATTGCGATAAAACGCATCGCACGCATCGTACGACCAGTTAGGACATGCCCGTACTTTGTTGCAGTTTGTTTTATTTGCGTGCACGCATTGCCCGCAACGTACGCAACGCACGTATCGCACGGATCCAGTTAGGACATAGCGTTACGCTGGTATTATTAGTGCTTGAGTCATATATATTTTCGTTTTATAAATTTATCCATTTTGCAGTTTTAAATAATTATTTTTATAACATATTATTATAAAATATTATATTTTGACAAATTAATTAATGTACTCTAAAGATAAAATAAAATAAAATATGTTTAAAAATTTTGACTCTGTACTTAAAGAAATTCGTTTACTGCGGTCGATAAAGTAAATAAAAATATTACGCGGATATATTATATTACATCAAACATATTGTATCGCAATACTACGGAATCATACTAATTGCATACTGTGTATTTCTTTTACATTTCTACTATTTGCAATCGATCAAAGTCTATTTCTAATCAATTTCTGTTATCGTCGTATGGATGCAACATTATAGGAACACGTAACGATAAAATGTTTGTATATTATTTTACAATTATTTACAGTTTTACTCAAAAGTACTAATATAATTCATTGTATTGTAATAAGTACAATTATTGAAAACGATGAAACCTAAAATTAAATTATCCCAGCAATTTTAATTAATAATAATTTTAAAATTTTTTTTCCTCAATTTTGAAATTTTGGCGGAACATTTTAACCAAGTTCACGGAGCACCAGTGTTTCGCGGAACACTGATTGAGAACCACTTCTGTAAACAATCAAAACATAAGATAAATACATTACAAATTAAATTTTGGAATTTGGAATCTAGAGTTTAGTCTTTACTAACTTTTATCTTCACAATAGCGACACTTTCAAAGAAAAAAATAATCTATTTTTTTTAAAATTATATTTTACTTTAAAATACACATTTTTTACATAGAAAACTTTCGGTTAAAAGTATTTGTTTAAGGAGCGGTTCAAATTATTATAGTCTAGAAAAATTTGTATTTATATTTAGCTTAAGCAATTTTATACACAACATTTTATTTAAAAAAATTATGGTTTTTCTATCATGCACTATTTTAATTTTTTTTTATGACAATCTATATTTTGATTTCATAATCGGTAGCAGAAAAATAGCTTTTAAGTGGACCGATGAATTTAAGTGTTGATTTTAATACGTGATGTTTTTTATTTTATTCATATTTTTATTATCATCACTTTTTGGAGTAGTAACTGTATTGGTTGTTAGAATCCTGAAAAAACTATTTCTTCACTATATAAAAATACAATATAAAAGATATATTTTTTTTACAAATAAATGTATATTAGGTACCTATACCAGATAATATTTTGCTCACATATTGGCATATAAGCGTATAGTCTACCTAGGTATCTTAATTACATGAAAATCATTTGAGGTTAATTTTAACTTATCCTTTGGCTCGGGTAACGCCGGGCAAGGCAATTAGTTATATATATATAAAATATAATATACATTTTTAAGTTAAATTTTTAAGAATTTTATTAAAATCATTTTTTATGAAATTAATTTCTGGATTGTAGATATATTTTTTGAACACATACTATTAAAATTATGGTTTAAGTGCCTAGTTAAATACGTTCCAAATAATAAAACATTAGTATTATATAATGAACTTATTAATATATATATATATATATATATATATATATATATATTAATTTAAATATATTGAAGTATAAAGTATTTAAATTGAATATAAGTTCTTAACATTGTATTTTCAATTACAATTTTGCATGTTATTATTTTTAGAGTTTTTGTTAATTTTTTTTTTGATAGAAAAACACAATCATTAAATGGTTTTTTGTTTACAAGAAGTGGTTTAGAAAATAGTTTTATTAATAGTACCTACTTTTATTTTTTTATTGTACTTATTGGTTGATAAAAATAAAACATCTAGCGATGACAGTTTTATCGTTTGATATATTTTTTTATATTTAAATCAATCATACAAAGTTTAAATAATTCTATAGCAATACATTTGGACATAATTCGATATTTAAATGAAGAAGAACAATTTAAGTTTTTTTGTTGTACCTTATTCAATAATATTTTTTATGGGTATTTGAATCTTTCACGTGTACAGAGTTATCACGAAGTTCTGACTTATGGAATATTTTTTTTTATTCAATATTTTTAATTTTTTTTTTTTTATACATAATTTATAGACACTTGCATTACATTTAAAGTATCAAATTTTTTATTTAAAAAATAAATAAATAAAATTAAATTAATAAAATAAATAAAAAAATAAATTAGACACAAATGTTTTTGGCAAAATTAAAAACTATCGATTTGTAAATCTGATTTTTATATCAATTATGATGGTAAAAACTTAAAAATTTAAGTCATATAGTTTATTTTTTACAATTTTTTGAAATCATAATATTTTTATCGAATAAAATGTTTATCTAATTAACATAAGAAAGATTTTAAATTCAAAAAATATAAGCTTTTTTTTAAATATTTTATATGATTTTTTTTAAATAAGTACATATTAAAATCTAAATATTTTTTTTTTGTATTTTTATAATATACTAGCTGTCTCACTCGGCGTTGCCCGGGCAAAAGTCACCTCAGGTGAAAACCAGGATTTTTTCGATTTCATATTACCTCATTCGATAAATAAAAAAGCTAAACTTTTATATAAAAAACTTAAAACAACAAAAGGAATCCGTAATTTTTTTAAAAAAAAATGCTCGGTATGAATGAGGTTTTATTTATTACACATGGTTTTGCTTAAAAATAGTCACGTCACAACAATGAGATACTTACAAAACAGAGTTTTCCTGAAATACCGGCTATTTATAAGGTTTCAATTGATATTAATAGGCACACACAGTTATGATACAGTCTGTTAATCAATTTAAAGTTTTCTGATAAACTATATTTTTTGTTTTGTTTTGTGGTGCGTAAATAAACAAAGATGACAGTTTTCCGACGCGTGAACACGCGACGTATAATTGTCCATGCGAGAAACAGGGAAACTCTAAGTTGATTCCGCAAACTTCCAACGACTGGCAATTCCAGCGAATTTAAAAACTCCATGGGATAGTTGACTACGTTATCTTGGTTCATAATGGTGTCGACTGATTTGTAGGAAACCAACTATCCCGGTAAAAAATTCTGAATGGTTGCATTGAGAGCATCGACAGTGCATTGAAACATATACTGTATTGGTGCTATGAAATTAAGAACATTTTTCCTGTTCCTCCGGGAGCATCAATAAAATAAATTCCACCAGATTCACTGTTCACAGCTTCTATCAAAGTGTCGTATGCAAATCTTTGTTGTTGATTTAATTGTGGAACATTTTGTACGAACAGTTTCGGCCAATACTTCGGTGTCGTACTGTTGTTCTCTTTGCAACTCGTGGTTTAATGCTATGATATAACTAGCTTTGACACTGGCTTCTGAGTTTTTATGACATTTTTTTATACTTGAAGACTGACCTTGTATATTTTTTATTAACAATGCAAGTTTATCAATTCAAAGTTGTCCTTGTATCATATATTTTGCTGCATGTTTGGTACTATAATGTCGTTTTAAATTGTACTCTTTCATTACTGCAATCAATTCTTGACAAATCAAACATATTGCCTTTTCTTTACCTCGAATAAAAAAATAGCTATTGGACCATTTTTCTTGAAAAACGCGACTTTCATCCGAGATTTTACGTTTTTTACTCACCGACATATTGTACAAATATTACGAAGAAAAAGTAAAGTGAAATTTTTACACATGAACGAGAATATTGTGCTCGTTCCACAATCGATTACGAACTAACAGACAATATTAATTATATCTTGGTAGGTAATTCAATTTATCTTATCGCATATTTCCGATAGCGATAGCTTAACTGTTATAATTTTATTGAACTAGAAAATGTACATGCTAAATTTAAAATGTGATCGCGGGCCGCGAGGAGTCCGCGGCCCGCGGGTTGAAGACCCCTGCTCTAGACTATTCAGATAAGCTAGTATTTAGGGAAAAATCAAAATTATGTTATAATATGACTTATAAGTAATATTAATATCAATAATTTTTATATCTAAAATATTTTTTTTGAACTAAAAGTAATGTACAAAATTCAGGACGGTGATGATCGAAAAATGAATAGTTAGTTTGGATGATTTTCATTTATACCCTTTACCGTTTGGGCGAGTTGTATGTGGTTTTGTTTTATTAATTGTTGACTTTTATATTACTTATTACTATTTTTCTATAGTAATGTCTTTTTAAAGTTAGATTTCATTATTAATTATGTGCTTATATTTATTTATTTTATTTTATTTTTTATAAATTTACGGCATATCTTTTTTTACAAAAGTTAAAGGACGATAAAGATTAATATTAAGATAACAAGTAACAACGACACAGTAACAAAGAGTAATAAATAAAGTTTACAGTATAGGTACAGATAACATAATGATTATATATTTTCATGAACAGACATAATGGAGGGATCCTCATTGACACAAGATATCAACCGCCTAATAGGTTTGTTTCGCATGTAGCTGGTGGTAAACTATGAAATAAAAAATAGAACAACTAACCGCTGAGGAATTTTAAAGCATAGTAAAGACACCAGGACGGAAGAATCAACTGTATTATTCAAGAGGCTTTTCATGAAGATATACCCGCTATACGCCTACACTCAGCCAATGATGTTAACTAAGTGCATCAGCCATATGGTTATAGTTATGAGGCTCACAAGGTATCTACAATAAATGGCTGGCGAACCGTAAAAACCGTCACTGGACTATATTAAGCCGACAAGAGTTACTAGCTGTATGTGGATCCCATACAATTGCATCGTATTTAAGAATTAGACGTAACAGTGCATAAAAAAGCACCTTAATAGACATTCCTTAACAAAAGTCCTTAAATGCATGATGAACCCAAGAGTTTTAAAGCTCTTACAATAGACATAATTAATGTGAGAACTAGGGTCAAGTCTCGGGTTGAATTTAAATCCTAGATCTATAACACAGTCATCAACAACACGTATAATGACTGACCCACTGAAATGGTAAGAGAAAACTATTTGGGAGCGAATCCTATTAAAAGTCTGAACCTTAAATTTGGAAAAATTGAGAAATAATTCTAATTGTTCTACCTATTTATAAAAGCTATTTAAATCGTCTGGTAGTTTAAGGTAATCATCAACAGAACATACATGGGCATAAAGTTTAAGATGATCCGCGAAATAGAGGAGATGACAATGGCAATGAATATTAAAGGAGAAAACAAATTAGATTTGATTCCGAAGACCTTTATTTAATGGTATCTATCCCTAAGATAAGACTGGAACTATGATAAAAGAGGTTCACTAATACCAGATTGCTTAATAATACTTATAAGTGTATTATGATTAATCGAATCAAACGCTTTGATAAAATCCATGTAGATTACATTGACCTGCGAACAATTTAGAAAAGATTAATTAATATAGTTACAGAATACTAAGTTGTAGATCGACGTTGAACGCCTAGGACGGAAACCGTGTTGCTACTCTATAAGAATATTATTGATGGTTGGCAATAGACTTATAGTTTGAGATGTCAGATGGAAAATTACCTTCGTCAAGTGAATGGCTGAATAGAATCCATAGAGGACAAGCAATGACTGACCTTAATTCATATAAAAAGTGACCTGTAACTTCATCAGGACAGATAGATCATAGAGTGCACAATACCAGTAAGGATTGATAGACATCCACAACAGAAACAGCAACATTATTGGGCAAATCAAAGGTAGATATGTCCATTGTACTAGTATCAAGATAAATTTGCACATTGGAGTAAACAGAGGAAAAATAAGTTGAGAAAAAATCAGTAGTCTTTTGCTCATTAAATGAGAAAATATTGTTAAGAAGCATTTCTTTAGGAATGTTATTTAAAAAACGAGTACTTTTAACGTATCTCCAAAAGTCATAGAGGTTATTTATGAGTGTGATGTTTCTAAACGTTCGAAATATTAACGATATGATCATTTGGTTTCATATTTAAACTTAACCCGTAGAAATGAAAATGCCTTATAATCAGAAATATATAAAAAAGATTTAAAACTATCATAGGCTTTTTTCTTTAAGCATAACAAGTGTTTTAACTCTCTGGTGAACTAACACGGATAAGTTAAATCATGAAAGCTATACTTAAGCCACGAAAGACCAACTTAAAAATAGACTGGTTTAAAGTATCATAAAATATCCTAAATGTTGCCTCAGCGTCGCAATGAAGAAAAAAGTAATATCAATCAAAAGATTCAAAAAATAAAGATTTTCATAGATTTATATATTATATATTTAATGATGTTTATTATTGATTGTTTGAACTTTTTGATTTCAAATGAAAATAAAAGAATGCAATTGACTTTAACCATAGGAAAAACAAAAATAGTAATAATGAATAGTATACAAATTAAATGCCCGTGGATTTACTCCGTTTTAAACTTCGTTAAATGTAAACTATACAGATTTATATAATTTTTATTTATGTGACTTTATCCAAATATAAATACAGGTCTAAAATCATATTCAATTATTATAGCTATTTTATAATCTGAAACTAATAATAACCTTATATGAAGAAAAATATTCTTTTTTTGTGAGTCAAAAATTCCTGTGTGATTCTAATTGTTACTATTTTTGTTCTAATTTGTGACAAAAGACAAACATTTATAAACAAAAAAGTTAATTTATATTTTCATCGTAAATCCTAAATTCCTTATGTGAGTACTCCCTTAAGAAAATGGGCAAATCTTCTTAGTGCGCACCTTCATGGTGGTACAAGGTATGTATACTGTATATATTTCAAGTCTTTAGTTATCATAGTTTAATCTTTTTCTGAATCAGTCAGTCAGGATACGTTTCGATTGTTATACTTACCAGATATACCTTTTTTTTTAAAAAATATAAACTGAAAATTTCTAATTTCCTGTAAATTATTTATTTGAAATGCATCAACACAATCAACATCTATTTAATCTTCTGATTTTTCTATAAATATTTGTTCTTTGTTTTTTACAAGTCAATTTATCTAGCAATTTTTTGTATATTTTTCTATTATACATATTTTCTAATTTGACGATAGAACAATTAAAATCTCTAACTGAGAAAATAACTAACGTATTTTTTTATTACCAACGGTGCACTTTGAAGTAAATTAAGTTTTACTTTTTTTAGATTTTAAAACAAAAATTTTTAAAAATTGAATATTGGATGGTATCTTACCATCAATTATTTGATTAGAATCGTCTCCAATTTAATATATTTTAGTTTGTTCTCAGAGTTCATATGAAAATACGTGTGCCATTTAAATGCTAAAAAATCTATTAAAGCAACTAAAATAAATTAACTAAAAAACAATTGATTATTTAAATAGTTATGTATATACAATCATTCATAGGATTGGATAATGGATTAAATGTATCCATCATAATTACATTTTTGTTTACATATTATAATTAGGTATGTATTTTGGAAGCAATGTTAGGGGATTTAACTACAAAATTAAAAATAAAATATCAACTCTTAACTAAAGATTATACTAACACCCATCATTTCTTTTTTTTAGATCTATTAACCGGTTTTCATTATATACACTTGCTAATTGGTATGATTTTGTCACGCATTATAAGTGAATTCTACAATTATTCGTATGTAAATATGGGAACTGTATCTATGGCTGTTGTGAACCTTCTAGTACTGTTAGCAATCGGCGATCCACCTTATTATCGAATGAAGTTTTATGAAAAGTGGACTAGTATTTATAATCTTGATTATAATCTACAGATTCAAGATTATTGTTATACTAAAATGTTGCATAATAATTATTACAAAGTATGCTACAAAAGACTAAAGTTATAATGTCTTATTATTAATTTTATATGTATCATTTCACAGATTTTTGAAATCGAGGACAACTATTATTTGTGTTTGTTTTTTACGGAAAAACGATTTAGGCGACCGCTATTGATCAACGTCTGTTTAATTAGTATTCAACAATTTAGTGGTCATTTTTCTCTAACGTATAAACTCCAATGTCTTTACGGAATACTATCTATAAGTGAAATAATACCACCTGTGACTGGAATCTTACTTTTCCAAGTATTTTCGTATTTTATCATGTATGCATATATTTTTTATGTTATAAAAAATATAAGATAAAATATAAAATTATAAGTAGTTATAATGGTAGTTATTATAGTTATTATTTTTTAAGTTATAGCCTATTATAGATCATATCCATTATAATAATTTGGGTTGGAAAATTTTCATATAATACTGATGTTATAAGCACAATGATATGAGTCTTAAGCTTTTCTAAAGTAAAGTGTAATAGTATTTCAATAAGAACTGCTTAGGCGCTTATTTAGCTGATGGGACACTTAACAGTTGCTGCTCGATTATCATTTCTATTTTACTTTATCGTATCATATGATATCTAGTATCAATTTATCTATACAAATTCAATTTTATGTACATTTTTTTAGCTCTTTACATGTATTATGTGTTTATGCATCGTCGGTGTTTTGGAGAAGAAAAATATATTAATAATTTCGGGATTTGGAATGGCAATAACTTTATCCTTGATGAATGTTGCATACCATATAGAAATTACAGATAAAGATGAACTATGGTTACCCTGTTTAATTTTGATTTATATTATATTTTATTCAATCGGATATGGTCCGGTTCCGTGGATTTTGATGCCCGAAATATGCCCAAGATCTGTAAGTTAACAATTAAATATATGCAGTGCTCTATTGCTAAATAAGGTTACCTGTACTGATATAAGATATTTATTCAACTATTTCGATAGGGAGGTACTTCATAAAAGTAAAATCATAATAAATTGTTAATATGTAAAAAAAAAATTACCTATTATTTTTAATTCAGTTGGATATTTTTTTCAGTCGAGATTGTGGACATCTGGTATCACAGTCAGTTTTTACGCTTTCTTGAGTTTAGTCAATAATCAATCATTTTACGAAAACATTAGATTAATGTATAAAATGAACATTTTCACAATTGTAAGTGCAATTGGTGCATATTTTGCATATTTATATGTACCAAAATTAAAAAACTGTGTTCTAACATAAAATGTGTGGTGTTTCATTTAATTCGTGAACATTGTAACTTTTAAGAATTCATTATTCTAAGCATGGTGGGGGGGGGGGTTACCAATCGACGTATGATAAGTATTGATTCAACTGAGCTGCTATTTATAGAAATACAATATTTTATATAATATTCATTAAGTATAAGCATGATTTATTTACCTACCACCGTTTTGATATTACTGTATATTATGATCTACTGATTATAATAGTATAGATTTACTCTAGTACCTATCGATGTCATAGATAATCTCATATAACGGATTATTCATTTAGATGTTCTATTTTTAAATGGGAATTTATGACTGATAAAACATGAGTCGTATCAAGCTGCCGTGATATTTTAGTTTAGTGTCTTTTTAATATTTCATCATGACAAGACTTAACTCGGCACAGCGTCTACAAATTATTCAACTTTATTACGAAAATTAGTGTTCAACGAAGGCTGTTTTTCGTAAGCTTAAAGAAATTTATGATCCGCATAATCGGCCTACCGAATGCACAATTCGCTATACGATTGATAAATTTAAAACTCAATTTTCATTATTGGATAACACGCGACCAAATAGGCCTCATCCAGAACTTAGTGAAGAAAATATAGTGGAGGTAGCTTGGAGTGTACGCGATGACCGTGATGAGTCGATTCGGCGCCGTTATCAATAGCCAGACTTGTCGTATGCAACAACTTGGCGTATTTCACATAAGAATCTTTGTTTAAAAGCATACGAAATTCAACTAGTACAAGATTTGAAGCCAACTGACATTCCGAGTCGTCACAGGTTTCACTGAACTCGGGCTCTTGAAATGTTTGAAGAAAATCCACTGTTTTCGACCAAAATTTTATTTAGTGATGAGGCCCATTTTTGGCTTAATGGATACGTCAATAAGCAAAATTGCGAATTTAGGATAAAGAACAACCCGAAGAGATTCAAGAGTTGCCATTACATCTAGAAAAAACGACAGTTAGGTATGGTTTATAAGCTGATGGTTTATGTGTGGTTTATGGGTGGAATTATCGGTCCATATTTCTTCAAAAATGAAGTCTGGCAGAACGTAACTGTGAATAGCGTCCGTTATCATGCCACAATAACGGACTATTTGCTGTCAGAAATTGAAGTCTATGAAATGATGTTTTAATGAAGATTTAAATGATGTTTGGTTTCAACAAGATGGAGCAACTTGTCATATAGCACGTGAAACCGTTGATTTATTACGAGGACAATTCGGAGAATACAATTAATTTCACGATTCGGACCGATTAATTGGCCACCTATACCCTATTCCAAATAAGATCAGCCTTCAGCGGCCGAGTTATGCGCATGGGCGTGGCTTCACTACAACCATGGTCTCGAACTTTGCCGTCGCGACGCGACGGATAGAGCGACGTAATTAGTTTATTGTAGACCAGCGACCTGTACAAATAACTTAAATTGCATTGTATACTCTGTATGTTCTGATATATTTTTCCGTACCGTTACTCATACAGTAACGCGCCACATAATCACATACGTACGTCAGTGAACGCTATCGGTACAACATCAATTTATTTTGTTCAATTTTTAATCCCTATATTTTTTTTATTACCAAATGTTATAGGTACGTAAAAACAAATTCCTATAATTTAATTAGTAACACTTTATTATAATAAAGAATGATAAACAAAAATGACAAAAACATAAAGCATGATGAAAAAATTATGAAAAAATAAAATACATGATAAAAAATATAAACTAATTACTCCAAATCGTCAGTTGAGGTTGTTTCTCCGGTTATCGTCATAATACAAGGTTCTATTGCATCTATCATATCGTCTATGATATCGTTCGCTTTCCATATTCTGTTTTCTTCTTCAATTACGTGCTTTATAAAATTTTTCCAGTTTTGAGGTGTAACCCTTTCAATCGCTGTATTAAAGCAATTAGCGAACATCGTCGATTTTGAAAGTAGTGTTTTTCTGCTTCACGTATCCTTTTACCATCGCCCATGCTAATTCAATGGGATTGAATTCGCAATGGTACGGTGGCAATCGGAGTACGGTGTGCCCGTTGTCCTTGGCCAAGTTGTCTATTACATACGATTTGTATTGTTGTCGCATTTCTTTTGATATCGCCAAAAGTTTAGGCTTCAACAATGACGATAGTGGTCGTTCACAAATAACATCTCTGGAAATGAGCCACTCCAATATAGCTGCCCTTTTCCAAGAGGTATTTGGATATTTGTCTACCTCTACTGAATGATATAGTGCATTGTCCATGACGATGATGGAATTTGGATCGAATACAGGGATAATGGACTCAAACCATTGTTTGAAGTTATCCCCATTCATCTCGTCATGGTAATCTCCTGTATTTTTTTTGGAAACGAAACATGGTAGGCCACCTGGTAGAAAACCATTCTCCGACCCAATGTGTAGTACAATAAGTCGTTTCCCTTTATCTGATGGATTTGGTAGACCGGTTGTGAGGCCCTTGTTGAATGCATCGTGTTTGGAGAGAATCGTATTGTCCTTCCAAACACGATCGATAAAATTGCCGGCGTTCAACCAAGTTTCGTCCAGATAATATATGGATCGACCTTCGGCTCTATATTTCCGAACGTCGAACAAATACTTACGACGCCAAACAATTAGGTTTTCCCTCTCTGTCAGCACCTTGTTCTTTTTGTAAATACGAAGTCCAATTTTTTGATGACACGATACAGAGATGTCCTTTTAAAATTTCGAAGCGACGGATCTGCGTTGACATCTAATAAATTTCGGTCAATGGTTGGTAGTTCACGTTTTAACCAAATAGAATGAATTGCCCGACGTAATCTTGTGCGATCCAGATCATCAATTTTGTCAAATTGAAGCCTTCACTCTTGTTCTGTTAGGAGATGATACTGTTTTCGTCGTTTTATACTGGCTGATGATATTCCTTATGGTGTCTCGTCCCAAACCAGTTAACTCTCTAATACGGTTAATAATGTCCACATATTTTTGTCTGGTGTATTAGAAATGATATCTATATAAATATTGACGATCATTATTTTTTGACGACTGGACACACATTGTAAAAACCATATAAATAATAAATATACGTAATACAATTTGAAATATCAAATATTAAATAATTAAATATTTGAATATTATATTAATTGTTATGTGGATTGTGGATTCACCGAGTAAAAACCGTTATCATTATTACTTACTTTTCCATTTTTATTTTTTATTATTGGAGAAGTAGTAGTGATGTCTTCTTCAAGCTGTAGAGGCATACAACCTTCCATTTCAGGGATATCACCAGTAATTATTTCGGTATTATCTCCCATTATTTAATATGCAAAACACAATGACCATAACAAACAAATCGGTTTAAACGGATAGGCGCGTAATTTATCGGCAAGCATGAAGGCGTCGTTGCATTATGATGCAGACACATAACACCCACATACAGTCGGCGTCGGACATCGGCTTTCGCCGACGCCGCTAGTAGAGCTTCAGTCGAACAACTACAAGGTGGGGGAGACTGACCGCCTTCGGACGAAAACTGGTCGTCGTCGAAGGTTGATCTTATTTGGAATAGAGTATATACTCGTACCGGCGAGAGAACGCTTTTGGGCGACGACCAATATTCGTCCGATCTCGCGCACTCCCACCACTAAACCTTCTCGAACGCTGGCCGCCGCCACCGCCGCCACCGTCGCCTCTACTACCACCGGCGGCGCCGTCACCCTTGAAACTGTGTCAGTGTTTGTATACAGCGTGTACTATAGTGTTTCTGTTATATTACGCGTTTACGGATACACACATAGAATTTTCATTTTTGCGTGCACACAGTTTTTTTTTCAGTTTTTTCGTGTTAAATTACTTAATTGTTTTTTTATACGGACAACATGGACGTCGTAAATATTTCTCCTGCCAAAAAAAATCCAAGAGGAAAAGTAAGTGATATTTGTTTACTATTTTTCACGGCTAGGCATTAATGAGTTAAAAAGTTAATTTTATTATAACTTTTTTAATTTAAATAGTTACTTTTGGCTTATCATTAACTTAACTGTTAACTTACTAAATTTCTAAACGTGAAATTAACGAATTAATTTTTCATTTTAAGAGTAAGTTAAGTTAATTTATTTTGTTTTCAATTTTATTATACTTGCAAATTCTTAATTTTTAAATATATATTTTTCTTTAGTTCGTTGGCATTGGTCAAAAGAAAATTATCATTAATGTGTACAAAGATAAAATCAAACAACAGCTCGACAATCCAGAGATGCCCAAATTGTCGTTCAGAGAACTTATTGTTGACATTTCAAAAACCACTGGTATTGGGCAGCGTACAATGCAAACTACAATGGGAGAGTACAAGAAGGAAGGGTACAGTGTCATCACCCAACAAAAGAAAAGTGAGACCTACGATACTTCAAAAAGTGAACGAATTCGACAAAAATGCCATAAGATAAAAAATTCATAATTTTTGGAGGAATCGTGAGGTGCCAACAGTTGTAAAAATGTTAATTGCTATCAATGAAGACGACACATTATTAGACCTGAAACATACGTCTTTCCAATTAATATTAAAAGATTTGCAATTTGAGTATGTCAAAAAAAATCGTAACTGTGCTCTTCTCGAAAGAGAAAATTTAATATCTTGGCGCCGAAATTATGTGTTTAAAATAAGGCATTACCGAGCACAGAACAGGTCAATATATTACTTGGATGAGACGTGGGTCAATGCAGGCGAGACGCATAGCAAAACGTGGGTTGATTCAACAGTCACATTATCACGGGATGCATTCCTGAGAGGTCTCACCACAAGACAAAAGGAACCCTCCGGCAAAGGTAAGCATCTTATTATATTACACATCGGTTCGTCAAACGGTTTTGTCCCGGGGGGCCTTTGTGTTTCGAATCAAAGACGAATTCTGCGGATTACCACGACGAAATGAATGGCGACACGTTTTACGAATGGTTTGTTAAGACCCTGCCATTACTTAAACCGAACGCCATCATTGTCATGGATAATGCCTCATACCATTCCGTAAAAAAACATAAAATACCAGCGAAGTCTTGGAAAAAACAAGCTATCATTGATTGGCTTGAGAGTAAAGGTGTGATCGTTATTCATCCAACTGTAAAAAATGATTTAATGGAAAAAGTGTACCAAATAAAAAATCAGTACGACACATACGTAATCGATGAGTACGCAAAAGATTACGGCAAACTCGTATTCCGATTACCTACATACCACTGCGAGCTAAATCCAATCGAGCTCGCGTAGTCGTTCGTGAAAAGTTATGTTCGGACGCATAACAAAACCTTCAAATTAAAGGACGTGATGGAATTGTTGAAAAAAGGCGTGGAACACGTAAGTCCTTATGTGGAAAAATTTTATTGAACATGTAAAAAAGGTAGAAGACAGTTTTTGGGACTTAGAAGTTATAACCGATGAAATAATGGATGAACTACCCGAAGAAGATGAACGTCATGTTCTAACGATTGGAACAGGAGATACGAGTTCTTCTGATTGTGACTCTGATTGATTTCTTTTTTGTATATTTACTATTTTGATTTTTTTTTGTATATTTACTATTTTGATTTTTTTTTTGTATTTTAACTATTTTGATTTTTTTTGTATTTTAACTATTTTGATTTTTTTTGTATTTTAACTATTTTGATTTTTTTTGTATATTTACTATTTTGATTTTTTTTTTGTATTTTAACTATTTTGATTTTTTTTGTATATTAATATTATGAAGTGTATTATGTCATGTAATAATGCATTATGTTGTTGGTATGCATAAATAAAATATGATATTACATACATATTATTTGCATTGTTGTTGAATACATAATAGGTGCTCCATAATACATAATAGCCAGTTATTAATTTTTTCGTGATGTTACTTGAGCCGGTGTATACAAACCACCGGCGGCGGCGGCCGTGACATTAGCCGCTGGTCGCGCGTAGCGAGTGGGGGAATTTACGGTGGCGAGTAGGTGGTAGAGTGGGAGAAATTTGGGTACGAATCACCGGAGCTCCGTCATTCGGATGCGCGAACGAGAAGCGTTCTCTCGTCGGCACGAGTATAGATCATGTGCTATCACTCCTTTAGACTTTTTTCTTTGGGGCTACGTCAAGTCCAAATTCTACAAAGTCGAACCGACTACGATAGATGAATTGGAAGCAAATATCATGCACATCATTGGCCAAATACTAGTCGAAAAGCTTGGTCGTGTCATTAAAAATTGGAAATTTAGAATAGACCATATTAACCACAGTTACGGCCAACATTTAAAAAAATATTATATTTAAAAAATAAATGTAAATATATAATTTTTTAATGATAATAAAGATAGTCTAATACAATTTAATTTTATTATTTTTTTTTTACTTTTGAAAAAAGTATTTCTAAATAAATCACTATATACAAACATTTAGTCATACACCTATAAATACACTATTATATAGAACGAATTGCTATTAGATTAACGATAACGTCGATAACATAGATATTAGTGTAATAAAGATAAATACGCTCCGTTAATACGTGGAGATTGTTAACTTAATGCGATATAGTGACTTTATGGTTACGGTACAGTATGGCGACTGTAAGCTACGTTAAATAATCGGAAATAAAATAATAAAACCATAATTATTAGAAAAAAACATAAATTTGTTTAGAAAATATTAAACAAGCATAAAAATCTAATGAAAATTGAGAAATATGCATAAAAAGCATATGAAAATTGAGAAATATGTATTTTTTTTCTAAAATTGACAAAATATGCAAAAAAAATGCATTTTTAATTTTTGTATTTAAACTTGTCATTGTACAGAACGGATTTCTAGCTTAGTCTGCTATAAATTGAGAATATACAGAAAAATATGCAACTGTTAACACTTCTGAGCCCTAATGATGATGATGATGAGGCAACTTCTCTGTAATATAAGACTATGTAATTATTATTTAAGAATCTATAAATTATGTATAAGTTGATGATAAAAATGACTAATATTTGCATTTGAAGTTTTGTTTAAAAAGTTTTATTATTTATAATTTGATTCAATAAAAATAGTTGTACATTTGAATAGATAAATGTAATATGTAAATGAAAAAAATTGAATATAGAATAAATTATTTTAAAATTGTTATTTAAGTGTAATATTTTCATAACTTAGTTATTATAAATAATTTTTTAAATATAATAATATAAAAATAGATTCAATAAAATGTTCTCTATATATTATTTTAGTAAAATTGTTATTTATGAATAGTAAAAAAAAAAGAATAAACTATAGTTTCAAGCCTTAAGCCATATAAAAAAAAACATTTATGATAATATAATAAGTAAAATAAATAATTACCGTTTACAATTATTATCCATGTATTTATTTTGCAGCATTTTGATGTTTTTTCTTACAATCACATATAATAAATTATCTTGCTCAAATTTTAGTCTAGTTTTATCTTTTTTTTTTAATTGTAGTAAGCACTGTCCATGAATTGTATACAAGGGTTTATAAAATAGATTACAAAAATAATATACATTAAAAGAATTATTAGTACTTACATTAATTAAAACAAATAAAATATTCACTTTTGAGCGAAAAAAAAGCAAATGTTTTTTTGTGTATTTAAACATAAATATTAAATTTTAAGTTTCAAATAATGATATTAAGTAATCGAAGGACGAAAATAAATTTATAAAATATAAAACGTGATAACTATACACGTGTACACGGTTATTATGTGCCGCATTTTAATTACGGTGTATCGTATACATTGTCAGCAATAATCGGAAATAGACTTTGTAAAGTTCACCGCGTAAAACAAAGACGTTATTAATTAGGGCGTATTAATTTATTTAATTCGACCTTTGTTAACCGTGCTCCTAATCTGGATTACAACATGTACTTATTTTAGTATTTAAATCAATAGTAGATGAACGAAAACTGTTAGATACTTCATAAGGCCTTAACAAATCAATTAAACATCCGACAATGTTTCTTCAAGTCTAAAGTTTTAGATATATAATCGATCAGACAATAAAAATGGGCTTGTTATACATTCTAGATCTCACATTTGTTGTTCACCATAAATATTATTTTCATATTCCTCTAAGCAATTAACAGCAAAGAACATTATTATTTCTTGAAAATTTGTCATTATAATTAGTGCAGAGTAATAAAAAAAGTTGAATAATAAAAACTATAAGAGAAAAAAATAAATCGAAACGCAAACACAACAGTAAAAATTGCAGAATACACAAATTTAAAGTTGTTATAATTTTAAAATCATTAATTGATTTGGTATTGATATAGCATTTCATAAATTATTATGCGATGTAGGCTTTTCACTGACTTTTTACCAGTCGACAAATAGTCAAATGTTTTTCGTTTGACTAAAGTCATAGCATAATTCAAGAATACGAAATATTAATTTTTATGCTATAAAAATGTTACCACATGCGACAAAGTTTATCATGATTTCAAGAATTGGTTCCATTTTTTTATTCTATGTTAATAAGGAATTTATAATGCAGGTTATCATTTATTCGTTATCAGTAATATAATTAATTATTTTTTAATAAATCCAATAAATAAAAAATAAAAACTATTTTATTTTATTATAACTTTCCTTTGAAAACAATTTAATCCCTAACGACGGCGCCCCTCTAAACGACTTAGCATTTGGCGCCCCAGGTCGATTGCCCCTATCGTCCCTAAATACGCCTCTGATTACAGTTACATCTGATACAAAGGACTTGGAAATGGTGCGTAGAGGTGGATTAATTTTATAAGAGGTTCTAGATATCATTAAGTAAAATTATGACGAAAATGAATTTCAAAGAATATTTGTTGAACTCCCTTCTGGTTCCTGGAACCTCACGTATTGACTGATGTAGATTCGAGCAATGAAGGTGAAGGTGAATATACTTGCAATTTATCAGCCCGTCAATTAACTGCTGGAGCAAAAATAAGGTAATATAATATTATACTAGCTGTCCCGTCCGGAGTTACACAAACCAAAGATTAAGTTGACAATAATTTCAAGTGATTTACATGCAACTAAGCTAGCTGGAAGACAATCCGACTGCGTCGGATCGCGGAAAAAATACGAAAAACTATATTATCAAATAGACAACCCACCTGTGGTGGATTTGAAGACACCACGAGGTGCGGAAGTAAGTGAAATCAGAATATTAGACATATGAAAAACATTGTAACGGTGGCCTATGCCAAAGATGTAACCATTAACAACTATATAAATAAACAGAGATTGTATATATGTATTCCATCAAAAATAGCACTTTCAGTTTTCTCTGAATTTTTAGCCTAAATATGTACGTAGGACATACAAACATCAATTTATATGTATATATATACAGATGTATTAACTTAAATCAATGACAATCTTACTTTGTCCGTAAAAAAAATAACAATGTATGTACTCAACTCTCATATGATATAATTTATTATTTCGTGTCCGTAAATGCGACAATTTGATACATGCATTTACCACATCTGCCCGATTAACTAATGACAATTTTATTTTATATACAAAATAAAATACTAATTTCTATAATTTATTTCTACTATTAATATTATAAATTGTAAGTTATAACCAATAGCAACCATTAATAAACAAAAATAATTTTCGATTTCCATCGTGAATCTCAAAATTCTTGTAAGAGCACCTCTTTATAATACGAATTTTGGAAAATATTTTCTTAGTGCACGGTGAAATAATACAGTAAAACCTAGATAAGACGCAATCGCTTGGGACCATAAAATTTTTCCGTGTTAACGGGTTTCCGTCTTGACGGGGGAAAAAAAATTAAATTGAATTAAAATAAAAATTATATATTTATTTTAAACCAGTTTATACATAATATATACAATTTATATTTTTAACTTAATTTTAAATGTATACTTATATTTTTTAAAAAAATCGGTTATTGATTGTTGGTTTTTATTTTGTAAGGTGTCGCATTCCACATACACCGTGACTCGAAGTCAAATCCAAAAGCTCACTATTGGATACTATGAGGGAAAATTTTTGTAGTTTCTCGAGATAGCAGATAGCATTTTTTAATCTTTTACCAAATTTTCTGGATCTTCATATTGGTTTTCGTCATTGTCTTCTTCCTCATCACCTTCATTCTCAACCACCATCAATGATTTTACGTCACTAATTATAAAATTAAATACTTTTTTGGTATACTGGTATTAAGTGGATATAATGGACTTCCTGGAAAACGGTTTTATTTTACTTATAAGATGACGTTGAGAATTCATTAGTCAAAGATTCGATGCCCAGAGATCGCTTTATTTCAATTATGTGGTTTATATATTATACTTATAATAATGCAATTAATGTAAAATATAAAGTTTAGTAATTGAGAGCAGTAATTGACATATTAATAGATACATTTTTAGAACATTTCGTATCCCTCTAAAAATTTAAATTACGATGAATCAATGATTAATACAGAAAATACGTTTTCCTAAGTGCATTAAAATATAGCATACAAATTAATATTTTAAAGGAAATTTCAACATTAAAAAAAGTTGTGTTGGAGGATAGTAATATATATTTGTATGTTTTGAGTCAATTCGTTTTTTTTACACGGTATTTTCCAGTGGCGGTTTGGGGGGTGAGGCAAGTGAGGCGCCGCCTCACCTAAAATTTTTAAGTAAAAAAACTCAAAATCAAAAAGTATACAATATTTTGATAATATTTTTAACGTTTATATGATTTTATTTGAGAAAAAAATCTTTGCCAAGCTTAATAAAATGAATTACCATTTATTATATTGTATATCATTCGTGTTTATTATCAAAAATAGCAA